>JACXSJ010001697.1:44378-76028 GCA_014851325.1 Pentalonia nigronervosa | reverse complement strand
AAAATAATTTATATTGTAAAATTATGACCATTTTTTTAGTTTTAATATGTTTTTATACTCAAAATATTAATTATTTTATAATTAATTTTGATTAAACAGTACAATTTATTGTAGAAAGTTAAGAAAAATAAATATTATGTTTAAATTTTCGTTTCAGTGTAAATAATATAGCTAACCTATGGTAAATTTTGTCCTCTATATCCTAGTGCTATTTTCAAAAGCATAACTACAGCGCCAATCATATAAAACAGGTAGGAATATACATTGGTTTTGAGGCAGCCCGCGGCCGTATGGCCTCCTAGGAATAATATGGTACGGCAGCCGGGGCCTAAAAATCACACAAACATCCATATGATTTTGCGGCAGCCGGCGGCCTCATGGCACTTAACGTGTTAAGAATTTCCACGCCAATTTCAAAATTTTTGATGGAGCACGGATTCTACAACCTGGGAACCAAAACAAAAAAATGACGTGTAAAACCATGACTACATCGATATTTACTTCTATCAGGAATTAGCACAGACGAAGATTAAATTAAAACAAAAAAAATACTCAATAGCATAAAACAGAATGTAAAAACCTTTTATCCTTATACTAAGATTTTTAATGAAATATTAGCATGTTATATGGTGACACATTTTAAATAAATAAATACAATATATATATATATATATATATATATATATATATACTATTTTGATTTTTAACTTTTTTTCTTGGAATAGAACTCGAGCATAACAATGAAATCACGGGATCCTACTGAATAACCACATATAAAAATCGAAACGGTGCGTCTATAATCGATAAAGTAATTCGATCATACACATAACATTTGTCGACTACCCGTCGACCATGGCACTCAATGTGTAAAAATGTTGACCAATTACAGTATACAGATTATAAACGTATTGAATTTAGGGCGTTTTTATATTAGCGTGTAGGTCAAGGTAAAGTAAAGTAAAAAAAAAAAATATAAAAATAGTTGAAAATAATTGAAAATTAGAAATGTCATACAATATTATGTATTACTACACGACTTGTAATATTATAAAAGCGTTTATCGTTATTTAGAATTATAACGTTATAAAACTTTCGCGTTTATCGTTTATTGTTCAAAATAATACGGAATGCGAGGAATAACCTGACTACGAATTATAATTTGATCGCAAAATCACGTATAATAAACATTTTTTAAATATTTCTCCAAATCAATATTAAAATTTTTGAGTTTTAAGTATAATGTTTGGAAGTCCTGTTTTAAAGTGATCACGCGTCCTATTGGAGTCCGAACCCAAAGGGAAAAAAAATAGTGACATTATATTTATTCTTAAAATAGAGTTTCTTTTAGTCAAACATTTTCAACAATATAATTTGCGTCTACTGTATTCTCAAGGGTTTGTATATTCGTATTTCTGTTTTAGTTTACAAACACAAGTGTTTGTATGAGGAGAAAAAAATCTACTCTTTATAGTCATAGAACATGCTAATCCGATGTAGGTAAACGTTTCACTCGTGTAATAATGCATCTTATAGAAATAAAAAAGATAATAAATAATCAACGATAAAATATAAATTTTAAATAAAATACGAATTTATTATTCAATACAACAACGGTTTTATTTCCGTTTTCCCTTTAATATTAATTATAATGCTCGGCACATAAAATACACCTTTCAAATCGAAACGTAATCTACCCCTGGTCTATTTACAATTTGTCTTTACGAGAGGAAGGTAAGAAAGAATAAAAAAATAACAATAATAACAATAACAACAAAACCCACGGCAATTATTGTGGTATAGTTACATCCGGAACGTTGAGTGTATTCGGAAAACTCGTGGGTTCGTTTGTTACGTGAAATAATATACGACTTCAGCGGGAGGAAATTAAAATTTATTCAACTTCCCGTGGAATTACAGAGCAAAATATAGACTCTGAAATTATATTATTGCAGACGTTAGATTTCTTCGCAATTATGAACTACGTTGCAATAACACGTAATTATATTATTGTTATTATAATATGCATACTATATTGTATGATTGTTACACCACACAATATCATATTGTGTACAATTATTATTATGACAAATATCGAACGAAGGTATAATCGTAGATATATGCTTTAAGTACCGATCGTCTGTTAAACAACCATCGGCAGTTTAATTGGTGGCAGTTTCGTTAGTTTGCGAGCTGACGTGCAATTATACCTTCGACTTCCCGTATCTGAACAACCAGGTCGAATTTATTAACTCCTATTGCCAAGTTACCTTCACTTAAATTTTTTTTATTATTATTATTATACAGAGTGATTTGATAAGAACACTCAGCTTCATTTTTTTTCTTTAATAGTGAAATTATTCAAATTTGATTATTGACATTTTTAAGTATACTTTTAAGAACTATATTTTTAATTATTTAAATTGTTATACCGTTTACAAAGTGTTCTGTGGCGATACAAACTTCTTTTTTTTCAAATTAAAACCAACCTCTTTCATTGTAAATAATTGTTAAGCAGATGATTTTTTGAAAATATCTATATACCTAAATCGAAATACGAACGTGTAACTTCTAAGTTATTAAAATGTATATACATTGAAAACTTTCTTAACGAATACCTCCAAATAGAGGACGTTGATTTGGGAACAAACTACACATTTTCTACAACTTGAACCTTTTGAATAGTAGACAAAATTTCAGTGACCGAGAGTGTCCGGTAGTTAGAGGTTTCATTGTACTAGATAAGAATGACTTGAACTCTAGGGATTTTTCTCTATTTACTACGTACTCTTTATTTTTATGTTTGAATTATAAATAATACACTAATACACTTTGGGAGAGAGGGATCGGGGATCCGTCTGGCGAAGCCCATACAGGTGCAGGTCAGAGCGGGTGGCTTTCTCGGCCAGGCGACAATAAAGGTGTGACACCAATTGTAGTGTATTGGAAATGTGTAATTTCCTATTAACCACGATGAGGTTGGATCGTCTGTCGTCTACAGGCTCGCTTAGACAATTGCGACCCGAAATCGGTCTGGGAGATGAAGTTTAAGGATGCCAGCGTTTAGTAGCCCTGAGTAGGGCTATTTCCAGATGTCGGTGGTTGTCCGTCGGTCGATTGGTCGTTGAATTCCAGAGTCTTTGGATTCCTTCTCGGTGACTGTTCGTGGAGTTCGAGTCTCTTCGTTGGGAATTGGGTTCAGGGATGTACCGAAATACACGAGGTTAATTAACGAAAAATGTTCGTTCAATCTTTTATTTACATACCTAAAAGGCCATTTTGAAAAAAGTAATTCGATTAATAATTCACAGGAAAAAAGGTAATTCTTGATAAATAATAACCTAACGATTCAAAATATAGTTCTTACGCATACTTAAAAATTCCATAAATCAAATTTTCAATCAATTCATTTTTAATGGGAAAAACATAGATAAGTTCTGAGTATATGCTTTATGAATCATTCTATACAGAATATTTTAAAATGGTATATTTTTAGTTTTTTACCGCTAACGGTAAATCTGCTGTAAAATCGTTATAGTTTCGAAAACAGTGGTTCGATATCATTATTTTCGGGGGAAAAAAATGTAAGAATGCTCAAAGACAATAAACAATAATTAACATTTTAGTTATTAACATTACGTATCAGTTATTTAATCGCCATCAATCGAAAATAAAAATAAATAATATTTACGATTCCCAAGAAGTCTTTGTATGCACTGTTATTACGATTCCCAAGAAATCTTTGTATGCACTGTTATTACGATTTCAACGTGATGTGTAAAAACTAAATTTTAATTTATTTTTATAATGATGTGTGTTTTTTTTCGGTCTGTATACACAATAGATAGTCAAAATAATGTTTCAATTTTCAACTTCAGTATCTTTTCTGGTGAATAAGTGAATCTTGATGGTTATGACATTTTTGATGTGTTATTTAACGAAGAATAACGAATTTAGTAATTTAAAAATATAATTCGTTGACACTTGAAACTTTGAAAGCATAACATTGTATAATATTTAAATATATTTTTATACTGTACATATATAAATTGTTATCACAAAAAAAAAAAAAAAAAACATTAAACCATTTTTTACTTCGATGATGCAATAAGTATGCAATACATTCAATATTATATACGACGAGACTCAAGGAAGTACATTAGGTCAACAGTATGCGTAATCTGTGCTCTAAAATATATTACCGCCCACTTAGCCCGACATCAAAGTCGACCACTTTGCCACCTGACGGCAAATAACAATGAAGACGAGTGGCTGACTTGAAGAGGTGCGTAGAGGGTAGAACGATAAATTTTCGATTTGCAGCCCCACATCAAAGTCGGTAAAATTTGGAAATGGTGCCGACGACATGATCACGCGTTTGCACCTATTATTTCTTTTCGACGTCGCCGAAAGTCTGCACAACAACGCGTGTTTTCCCATAGCTGGTGGAAATCGGATACTTTTCAAAGTGCCGGTGTCGTGAAGACACGAGATTCGAAATTTCATTATACGATCCTTGAAACGTATAAATTTAAAACGCTCCGCGACCTATCACCGCTGATTATACCTATACGCTACCGTGACCTGATGAAATATTTTGTAGGCAGGTAATCAATCAACTCGGAACTGTAATCTCCTATACAACGGAATATCTCCTTCTCGGTTCACGCACAATTATATACGTCTCCCGCGAACACTTGCCAAATCGACAGAATTTTCGTCAGAACTTTGCGATGTACTTCAGTCGACCTATTAGTCTTACCCGGTCGCAAGTCTACATCATTAAATTGGTCGAATCACGATCTGCACGGTACTGCCGCGAGTCTATATATGACTATCTCTCTCTCGCGAGCGTAAAGTACAAAAACGGCCGTCAGTTGTATATAATAATTACAACTGTTGTGCTCCGGCCGCACGAGATATGACCTTTTTACTGTGTCCGTGGCTGGTTCGCATGCTTTCCTCTCCGGCCGACCCGACACGGCGGCTTGTGAAATAGAAAAATGGTTTTCCTCACCAGTGTACTTCTATAGCGAGTTTCAATCCCGTTTCGTCCGACCGTTTTCCGACCCCTCACACCGGCTCGCAACACCGCCTCGTAGGTCGGATGGATGGGCGCGGGCACCGGAGACGTGTTTTTCGTACAAACTCAATTAAGCCTCGACTGTAGCTGGCACGCCGGTTACACGTGCGGTACGTGTACTCACCGAGAACGTATAATATTCTACCGAAGAAGGCGTGCAGTGGGTATATATACCAATATATATGATATTGTGTGGGTGCACGTTGCACGCGCACGTCAAACGTTGAATTACAGCCGTGCGGGTCGTGGCGGCCGTGTTCAGCGCGCGAACCGTAAAAAACTGACCGAAAGGATTTTACGGTCTTTGGAAAAAAAAATTAACTTGTAAATTAATAGTATGAATGTAACCGAATAACGCGGGTCTTATTATAACGTAATACGTGTTTGTTTTGTTAATATAATTTTATTTTTTTTGTCATATTTTAAATATTTACTATAAATTACCGTCTCTGTGCAAATAAGTCTGTTATGTAATCTCTCAACTCGTACACACATACATGCGTGCGCGCATATAGAAAATATACAGTGATATTTTTTAATCGATTTACTACGTTTGTTTGTTTTTTTTTTTTTTTGTTCTTATCCTGCATTTATGATTTTTTCTTATCCACCATAACCCGCTTTTATATTTTTGATGTTAACATTGTGTACCACTTAAATACATAATAAACTGAACAGACATAAAACAAATAAAAATAGATACAAACAGTTTTAATAATAAAAAAATAAATAAATATTATATAGGTATGTATTTCTTTGTTTATGAAACACAATTTCATTAGAGCATGACTATAATATATATTATTGTGAGCTAATACCGATATTATGCAACCCTACGAAGGATAACAATATTTTAAGTGTCCGTTAAACGCATAATATTATAATACGTATTTACTCTACCTACCCTACTGTGCAACCCGTGTCCGGTCGACAAAATAAATTAATAATTACATAGCGGAACGGTGTGATACGCACACTCTTATACATATGTCTGTGCTCTGCATGCAGTCGCTCATTGTAAAATGTGAGTGTGTGTGTGTGTGTGTGTGTACCTATTTATATGAAATATATTATTCATATTCCAAAAACCGTTATAATTTAACGTTTTCATTCATAACACTTATATAGTTATTGTTACTGTTCATCGGATACGCGTAAGCCGAGGACGGAACACGTGTATTCGAAGTCGATCTCCCGCGATTGTTTTCAACTTGTTTAAATTTCAATTGAACGAATATCTCAGTCGTACCTCTGTTACCGAGATTTACACATTCATAAATCGCAAATACGTGTGACATTTTATAAACATAGATTGCCGAAGAGCAGGGGGATGCAGTTTGCGAAATTATCATGCATGATATGCATATGATATATTGTGATATTGTGTCTTGTTTTGACGCATCGCCCTTAGCTCGTAACCCTAGAGTATCTGGCGAAGCGTTTCATCGAACTAAGAATCAATATCATATATTTTTCCAGCTGCATCTTGTCTGGTCCGACAAAATTTCACCGATTCAATAATAGTGACCTCTTTTGAAAATTAGCTCAAAAGTGTCGAATAATCGGTGCTTATTGGTCACTGCAGGTTTCGATTAGATATGGAAAATATCAATAAGTAATTATTATGGTATTAATGACGGTTGTACCTAATATTGTGATTATTGGTATTATATATAACCTAACCTGTAACAAATATTTGAACATATATCGATAAATGCATATTCATCATGTGCTCAAATAGTTTGATTTAAACTTTTTATTTTTTTTTTATCTGTTGGAGCTATTTGAATAATATAGCTTTCAAACTTATTTATGTAAATTTTTTTTATAACTAAGACAACCAAGTGAACGGAATCGTGAGGAATATGGAATGGGTGTTGTAAGTTCGCTAAAAGTTTTCCGATATCATTTTTGAATGATAATTGTCGGTTGTACCAATTATACCCACCATATGAATATATATGGTCGATGTAAAATTGTAATTTTATTGAGTTCTTTATGAATAATTTTTATTGGGAAGGGATGTCTGTATGCCCTTTTATACGATCCACCACTAGTTAAAACACAGTCGTAATATGTCAGGGTAAATAAAAGTATACAAGTTTCATTTACTAATAGATATTTAATTATTTATCACAATGTAAAATCCTACTAAGAGTGTCCGAGGACAAAAATGGGGCCGAGAGATGGGTAGCAAGTCAATTAAATTGTCATATATTTAGTGAAATATATATTTTTCATTATCATAATAATTCACAATACAGTATAATTACTAAAGTATAATTTATGACTGATTATCACAGCATTTTCATTGACAAGAAAAATAAATTTTAGTTTCTAGATTGAGATAAAACAAATTTATTTTATTTTATTTTGTTTTTATCTTGCGCACTTCGTCGCATGGAGATACTACATTGGACGTAAGAGTATAAAATAAACACATACACACACGCACATGCTTAGAAAATCCTTAATATATGCTCATAAAATGTGTAAATGAGTAATTAATCATAATTAATTAATGACACTATTTAGAAATGTCAAACTTAATCTATGCAGCCTTCAGATAATCATAAATATATATTTTAAGTTTCATGACGATTGATCCAGTAGTTAAGGAGGAGATAACAATAATAAATTAAACGAACTGAGGATAAAAGGGCTACGCTTCACTCCGCTCAATACATTTAATAATTAATATTGTAACATATTAAACATTTTATGTACATAGTTATGTTATGAAAATCCGATAATATTTTACGGAAATCTTAGGCTAAAAACGAGTTCACTTCAAAACGAGTATAATACCGTACGCTTGATAACGTAATCGTAGTACAACATGCCTGCAGATTGACTACTTAAAAATAAATAAAATGCATACTTGCAGTAATTACATTATATTGAACAAATTTTACATATACATTAATATAATTAAATAAGAAAAATAAATTCAACAAAATAAATTTAACAGTTACTAATAAATTATACCTACTAAATTCCAACAAGTAGTAGCAAACAATATTATGTAATTTCGAAAAAAAGGTGTATGTTTTAATAAATTAATTTCTAATAGTTATTAGAATATTAACTAAGATCATAAGATCATAATTGAATGGTTAAGTGATAATTATACTATATTATTATGTATATTTTTCAATCCCAATAATCGATTTATGGTCGAATATAATATTATGTTCATATAAAAAATGTCTCTTAAAAGTAGTCATAACTCATAAAAAACTTCGAAAAATGTCATATTTTATGATTGTGAGTAAAAAAAAACTGTCTGCATTTTGGGTCAAACATAAATCATTTATGATTTAATTAATTTTTCCATCTCACTGTAGTATAGGTACCTAAATTATTAAACGATGACAAATTGTGTAGGAAGTGATGAAGGCACCGGCGTATAGTTCCGATGTGGTTCTCGCCCAAGGATAAACGTATTACGTATTATAATCTTCCAAAGCATAATATTATAATCGACTTGTTCGCTTAGTGTACGAAAGTAGAAAATAATATACGATAGCGGCAAAACAATAATCTATCGTTCTTGTAAAAATCGATTATCAAGTATTTTACCTAATCATTCGGATGTATAGTCGTCACTCGCATACCATACCTGGTTTATTATTTTCGTTAACATTCGTGTGACGTGTGTTTTTGTGTGTGTGTGTGTGTGTGTGTGAAATATAGTAAATGCTTATTATATCGAACATCGATATTTTGAATTTTTTTGTAATCTCGAGCTCAAATGAAATCCCCTTGAAATAATCACCATTACAATAAAACTCAATATCTCGAACTTTTTTTTGTTCTTCTCGAGCTTCGACATAACGAGAGTTTACTGTATATTATATAATGTGTACAACATCCATATTCTCTATCACTACTATAACGTGTAAGTTGCATTTTATACACCTGTAATTTAATAGTATATATTATTTATATAATCATAACACAAAGCTACTTGCTACGTTATTCCTCGATTCACATGCCTATGGTGTATCATTTATTACACATTAGAACGCAAAGAAATGAAATGACTGTAGTATACATAGGTGTATATCATATATTATTATATACAGCTCCGTTGGTTTTAGGGTCCCTAAGTATGTATTTCAGTTCTTTTTTATCAAAGATGGAATGTTACCACGATAATCTAGATAGACCTGTCCCGGCACAGGCGCAATAATACGTTTTCATTGGGAGTTCTGCGATGCGCAAATTTAAATTTTGTGCATTTCACATACCACGTTAAACATTTAAACATATTTTGACATTTTGTTTACTGCGTAGTTTAAATTATTCTATATATCACAATTTCAACTGAATCTTGTTAGCGTTTTAGGTTTCATACACAATAGGTGCTCGAGAGCAATTAAAAATAATGGTACTTTTTTTTTTTACTGCGTATTTTAATCTAAATCAAAAGCGCATATTATTCTTAAAAAAATAAATAAATAACTAGAAACATTGTATGGGTTTTTATTTTATTTTTTTTTTATCATAATTTTTTAATATTTTATTTTAGAATGCTTAAAAACGTGTAATAATATGGGATTAAAAATATAAAAACAAAAATGTTTATATCCCTACCAAATATTAACCATTGTATAATAGATAATAGGTATAGAGAATTATAGTAATAACACTACTATTCTAGATAAATGGTTTTTTGCTCTAATATTGTATTATTATCATGAAGTTTTGACCCAATTTTCGATAGTTGTATTAATTGATAATTCACGGTTAGGCCAGAATATATATTAAAGTTAGCGAACAATTTTCGACGGTGGCCAAAGTGAACGTGAAAGGAAATATCTCAGACGGCATAATATTGATGGTTTGCATCATAAATCATGAGAATATACACTTTTCGACGGGCAAAACATGTCTTTGAAAGTAGCGACAGTCATCGGGGACCGAGGAAAAAAAATAGCAACCGAGAAAATATTACGAGAAACGTAGTATTGATGGGTGTCGGTTATTACAATGACGTTCCATTGGTTTTAAGTTTTTAACGTCGTCTTGTTGCAATCCAATACTCATTTTAATATACGCGCAATAATAGATACACGCGGTATATACTATAATCCAGTTAATATATATTAAATGGAATCGTATCAGCGTTTTGTGTATTTTATTAGATGACATTGGTTTGATAATTTGATCAGCATGTACTACGCAGATGCAACACAGCGACGAAAAATTAATGATAAAAAGATAAAATCGATTTACATTTACCTACTTACTAACCGCTTCTCAAATGTTTTATATGAGTTAAGAGAAACCCTAAAGAGTATTAATTCTATCGATTTAAGTATAATAATATATTTTATTATAGGTACCTACTAATGTTAATTAAGTATTTGTAATTTTTTTTTCTAAATATTTTATTTTGTTTTATTTTAGTAAAGCAAATTCTCATTCTGCAACGTAGGATACAGGTAAATTTTATATAAATCAAATTGTGTTATTATACTGAAGCAGTGAAGTTAAAATTCTTGGTATATGAAATTTGTTTAAATGACTATATCTGTAATACACAATCGGTCGAATATTTTTAATTCATGCGTACATTAACTTTTTTAGTGAAATATTCTGGTTTGGTAAATTAAATTAAAAATTAAGACAACAGTTAAAAAATAATATCCTTAGATACTTACTGACTTTTTCTGGGTACTCATTTTTACTGTCCAAATATTATTCTACCCGATAGAAATGCAAAAATTGAACCATCATACAAGTGTTGTACTGCTTAAGTCTCCAGGATATCGTCGCCATAGTCGCATAATTTTACACCGAGTCCGCGATGATAGTGTTGAAACGATATAATACTATAATGACGCGTATTATAACAGATAATATTATTATATCCGTTTACCATTGTCAGACCACCGGAACCCAGTGACCGGAAATAAATGAATTACTAAAAACCAAATAAAAAAACCCGTACCGTCAAGAATACGATTCATTTCTACAGCTCCCCCCACCCCCACATCATTACACCGCGTGTTGTTCGCAGCCGCGCGCTCAAAATGAGAAATCATCGCCGTGGATTAGAATTGTTAATGCAGAAAAGCTTCTAGGGAAATTTTCCATACCGTTCTTTATATATAGATCCCTTGTCTCGTGATATATATACACGCGCACACTCACACACACGCACCCACCGCACACTGATGTAACAGATGTACAAGGGGCGACGTATAGAAGGATAATTTATGCCGGCCGGGAAAAATGGAGGCTTTTGCTCGTCGCACCGACTGGATAAACGACACGCCATTAATATGGACTACATATATGACCGCCTCCACCGCTCACCGTAAGGCTCACTACCACTACTATAAGTATACTACTGCCAGCACGACGTAGTAATAGGTACTTCTACTATACTCACCTCCATACAGTGATAACAACTCGGTGTATTATTTTTATTTTTGCGCCCGGAATAAATCCATCGCGTTTTGTCGTTCGTGATGTAGCAGGTGATCTACTACAAAGACGATTATTTACCGATTCAGAGTAAGTGATCTGCCACAAAACTCGTGTGCTTACCATTTTATTATATTAGATGGATTATTCATTTTTTTTTTTTTTTTTTTTTATTTGATTAGATGTTAAGGATTATAAATATTATAACGAAAATAAATCGAACGCCCAAAATATAATAATAATGCATTGAAAAATATACTGTTTCTCGAGAAACGATTGTAATTGAATATGGCATGCAATGACTTTTGAATTATAATTAGGTACATAGTAAACTTATATTTCATAGATCCAATTATATCATTAAGATTTGATGTATATTCCACGTATGTCTGACAAGAAATAACACTATAATAACAATTAATGTTATATGAGAGTAAAGTCGTACTGTGTCGTCTCTACTATTACTATTACTACCACAAAAGAAAATAAATGTATTAGTCAGGTTAGGCATAAGCTGTTGACGGGTGTTTCTAACGGGAGCGGCATGACCAGAGGACGGATTCATTTCGACGGTCGTGATTGCTGTAGAATCGTCGACGTCAGATCGGTCTCTTGTTGGCAATGGATGACCCGGATGGATGCTTGATCCGGTCTTTTATTCACACGTTTTGGTCGTATTATGTTAGAAAATTTGTTTGTTTGTATGGCATATTATTTTTCCTGGTCTCGGCTGTGATTGGTTACGGCGTACTGATGGAGAATGACAAGCTTGTGTGAGATTTATTGTTCCGTATGCAATATATGCATGTTGTTCATTTATGCTCATCCATCTTCGCACTTCCAATCACACGAGTTGTATAATATGAAGTTGTGGTAACTGTCCCGTAATAATGTGTCTAACTTTGTGGAGATACGAACATTAATAAAAAAAGTGACAAAATAGTTACCATACATTTAAAAATAAATTTTTAACCACCATTTACTAAAAACTAAATAGTTGTTGTTCATTTGTGTGTTTAGAATTTTACAAAGTTGCTATTTTATTGCTGTTATTGTTTTTTTTTTTTTTTAGTTATTTATAGTATGTGAAAAGTAAAATTCTGCATGACTATATATGGTCATAATGATAAATCAACATATAAATTACCAACAGATAAAATATAAGGGACATGTAGTTTTCCCATTTTGTAAACAATTTATTTGATATAACAGTGAAAAATATCCAATATAAAATTCTTATGTTTTTGTTGAATCGTTCAAATTACTACAAAACGATAATCGTAAAGAATAATATATATAATAATATATACGAATATATATTCGTAGCTAACACATTACATTTATGCACACCAATACCAAATGTAACTAATTAGTCAAACAGTTATAATATGATATTTGAAAAACAACTTGAACAAAAAAAATGCCATTAATCTATAGTTGATGTTGTTGCTATTTTACTGGAGTTTCATAATTTTTGAATACTATAAAAACATTTATAATTATATGTTAAATTTTCAAACTACTTGGTTGCACTCGAGAAGATACACATTTTTCGTCTCAACTTGCATGCATTATAAACATATGCATATTAATAAATTTAATTGTTTTTATTTATATTTTTATATTATATATACATGTGAATAACTTTAGGACTAATGTAGGTAGCGTGCAAATATCATGTGAATAAACATTTCGAGTGATTAAGATAAAAAGTTTTGCTTCATTTTTTTTTCAACGTACAGTTCAGCAAGGGCATTCAAAGTTTTAATTATAATAAATCATTATTATTAAAAACTAATTAATTTTTTACAAAGACGAATACATTTGCGATATTTACTAAGTTCGTTAAAAATATTAATTACCAAATGACTAGGTAAAAAAAAAAAAATAAATTATAATTTATTGAAACTGCCTTTTGAAAAGTTCTGTTTTGCGTTTCAAGTATATGTCCTACTAAAAAAAAAAAAAGAAATAAACGTGAGTTAGAAAATGAACATTTTAATAAGTACCTACCTGCGTAACCTGAATTTCTAAGTAAGTATAATGACTTTTGAGAATTTTTTTTTTTTTTTGGTAGTCAAGACTTTTTGACAATAAATATAATGCAAACTTTAATTATATCAATATTGTTTTTATTAAATAAATTTTAAATAATATTAGTATTTTCTATAGTAGAGTTTACATAATTTATAATCTGAAATAAAATTAATATATTTAATTTTACGCATCAAATACATTGATACATTGTTAATTTTCCAATAACTTATAAATTGATATTAAATTGAAACTTTTTTCGATGCCACTATAAAATATTTTTAACACAGCTGAAACTTTATATGTTCTAGAAAGTTCAAAGCTAAAACAATAATATTCAGACCTTTAAAATAATTTTGTATAAATAATATATAAAACAAAATAAACTATGAAAATTGTTACATGTCAGTTAATTAATATACATAGATTTTTGAATTTTC
This sequence comes from Pentalonia nigronervosa, assembly GCA_014851325.1. Lineage (NCBI taxonomy): Eukaryota > Metazoa > Arthropoda > Insecta > Hemiptera > Aphididae > Pentalonia > Pentalonia nigronervosa. The sequence continues at coordinate 62,036 of JACXSJ010001697.1, read as the reverse complement.
AAATTAATGGAATAAACAAAAATAGATCTTATAATATAAAAATTACACTGAATTATATTTTGTTGTTCTTTGCTTCGAGGGATTGTGAATACTGCAGTTTTATATTATCAACTACGTATCACAATAATGATAAAAATCGATGAACACTATTTACAAAATAAATTAAATATCTTACACAATAATACATATAGTAATCATATTTCGAACAAAGTTTAGAATTAAATTAATAGTTGAGAAACACAGTTAGTTCATATAGGTAGAAATAATTTAGTGAATGATAATGAAATCTTAACAGAATTCCAGAAAAATAACAGAAAAACAGATTTTATTTTCTAATTTTTTAATTAAGATGGGTTTGATTAAATATTATTATGACATAAAACAAAATAAAAATTTAATCATAGATGCATATTATATATTAAACTCAATACTTAATATTATAATTTAAACTAAAATCAGTTGCATACTTCATTTTTTGACTTATGAAACGATTACAAGTTCTATATAAATTTGTATAATACGAGTATTCATGCTTTAATATTCAAAAGTAATATGTTTGGCCTTATGTGTGGTTGTGTGGGTTTCCCTAGAGTAATCATTAATTTGTTCAATTAATTCGTACATATAAGCAAAATACGAAGTTACAATTAATTTTTTCTATCAACTTTGAAAATTATTATATGCTTTCAGAAAATACTTTGTAATCTATTATATAAGCTGGCCACATAGACCATCTAAACAGATAAAATCATATTAATTTTTAACATCATAATAAATGTACCAATAAATTACATAAACAGAATAATATAAATAACTATATCATATTGACTCGTTGGTCGTTTATTATCGAATGGGTCAAAATTTGGTCAAGTGTGCACTAAAAACAACAAAAGTTCTTGTATATTTCAAATCCCAGGAAATATTCTTCAGTAATATTATAATTGAATGGTTATAATTTTAATGTTTTACAATTTTTTGAGTCCACGTTTATAACAATATCCTAAGCTGTACATTGAATTAAAAAAAAAAAAATAATTATTTCCCGTAGATTTTTTTTTGTATAACTCTGTTTATTAAGTATTGAATTCATTTCGAGAATAATTTTAAATAACAAATAAAAATAAAGAAAGTCAATCCGCTGTATAGTAGGTTTCGAGTGTACTTATAGTCATTGAGATTGGTACCTGCAATGGATGTGTTGAATTTGAATTTAATTATAAACAATTGCATTCAAAAACGATTCTGAGTGGAAACTGTATGTCAACATTCAGCCTATATTTCTGAGGATACCTTTATAATAATTCATTTTTCTGTTAATTATACGGTATGATGAATTCTATTTTTAACAAAACTATTGCTTAAATTTTAATATTATAATATAATTTATTATTATTGTTATACATTTTATAGATATAAATTAATACTGATTCAGTACCTAGATTAGCATGAATAGAGTAGTTTTTATAATATGCACATGTCATAATTCATAATTACCAAAGCTATAAATTAGGTTAAGAAAACATGCTTGTTGTACAAAATTCAGTATTAATTCTTAGTCAGTAAGTTTTAGTAGATGTAGCAACATAGATCTAGGTTAAACTGTAATATATAAGAGATAGGAATGTATAAGAAAAGACCCTTTTCGGCAGTGATCGCTTTAAACGATCACCGCTGGACAAATTATAATAAAAATTGTTCTGAGTTAATTGTGTTTATTATAAGTGTACGTCGGAAGCGATCTATGTATACGACATAGGTTAGTCATAAAAATAGCTTAAAATTAGTTTCAATATAAGAAAATATCGTAAAGTGGATAACACTATACTGTACAGTGAGCATAGAATGGGGTTTCTTGAATAGATGTTCTAAATTTGAATTCAACGATATAAAATCATTGTATACGAAAAACGATTCTGAGTAAAGATAGTCTGCCAGCCTACATAATTAAGTATACGAGGTATAATCAAAAAATACCCGAACTGTGTTTATAATATTTATATCAATAAAAATAACAAAATCACGATAATGTTATTCAAAAAAAAAAAAAAAAAACGTTTAACGAGGATCAAAACATTGATTTAATTTGAAATCGATAACAATATTTATTTTTATTTTTTGGCATTTTTACGAAACCACGTTTCATTCGTGCGGCGAATTTCGTAATGGAAGCAATAGAAGAATAACACATGTGCGTAAAATTTTGTTTTAAATTCTAGTTTTTTAAGGAATGTCCTAGTTAGATATTTTAACTTTTGCAGCAAGCTTTTGAAGATGATGTTCTGTTTCGGATAACGTGTTTTGAGTAGTTTAAATGGTTTAAGAAGTTAGAAAATCTGTTAAGGATAACGAACAATCTGCTAGACCTTCGACCAGTAAAACTAACGAAACCGTTGTCCGTGTTCCTAAAATTATTCAAAATAATCGTTGATTAACCATTAGAGAAGTTGCAGAAGACGTAAAAATGTTTTATGGTTCATATCAAGAAATATTAACCAAATAATTGGGCATGAGCCAAATCGCAGCCAAATTTGTTCTTTGTCTGAATAAAAACAAAATAGAAAGGCCATCTATCAAGGACTTTTTGAAAGAGCGGAAACTGACCTACGCTTTTAAAAAAATATTATAACGGGTGATGCAACTTGGATTTATGGATATAATGTTAAAACTAAGCGTCGATCATCACAGTGGAAGTTAGCAAATTTCCTAAACAAAAAAAAAGAGGCAGGTGAGATCAAATGTGATCAAAAGACATTCCCGTTAGTCCCTACCAGAAATGTTTTCAATAGTGGGAAAAAAATGACAGCGGTGTATTGCTTCCCAGAGAAATTATTTTGAAGGCGATAATGTGTACTTAGAATAATATTGTGCTAATAAAATTTTATTTGAAAAATCCGGGTATTTTTTTATCACACATCGTATTTTATGATATTTTTGCTATTAAAATAATTAATTTTATTATTAATTCTCTCACCACCTATCCTCTATTTTCCAATCACACAATAATATATGCCCAAATCGAAATGAAATAGTAAACTGTTCCTTATTCTGCACACTATCTATGATCCTGTAACCTAAACATAGTCGTCCGAATGAATTCGAACACGCAATACATCAATCTCCTTACACTACACTATCTAATCACATCTGAAGTGACAATAAAATTGCCCAAAAAATCCTTACTGATACTTACGCACAAATATAATTCTATGTTGAGGCGCTTGTATTTTTCGGTCCTATGGAAGTTTTCTGTAATTATCACGATTCTCAAGCCAAGCAAACCACCAGACTTTCCTAATTCGTACAGGCCAATCAGCTTACTTCCATTATTCTCAAAAATTTTCGAAAAATTATCCTAAAGCATATCCTACCCATCATTGAATCTAACCTACCTAACATCCAATTTGGAACCCGGCCATAATCATTCAACCATCCATCAGATCCATCGCTTAGTTAACAATATCTCCTATGCATTGGAAAAAAAGTTAATATGCACAGGATCATTCCTTGACCTGGCACATACTTTCGATACAGTCTGGTATAAAGGCCTCCTTTTTGTGTTAAAAACTATTCTCTCCCTACTTATATTTACTGTTTAAATCTTACCTCCAAGACAAACATTTCACCGTCCATTCAGGATCTTCCATATCTAAAATATTTCCGATCTGTACCGATGTCCTCCAAAGAGCGGTCGCAACTCCACTAATATATAACCTATTCACTTTTAATCAACCTACTACTTCCCATATAACTTCTGGAAACTTTACCGACGACAAGACACACCTGGTTCTTCACTTAAATCCCGAAACAGCTTTAAATCTCATCCAAAACTACTCGAATCTTTTATCCATATGGTATAAAGAATGGAGGATAAAAGTTAATGAAACCAAATCCATCCACTGCATCTTCATATTTCGATAAACTGTTTGCCTTCCTATGTACCTTAATCATCTTCCGCTATCTTCTATCCCAAATGCCTGCTAATTAGGTCTTCACCTAGATCGTTGGCTAACCTGTGCAATACATACTACACTAAACGGCTTATTTTAAATAACCGGTCTCGTCAATTATGTTTTCTCTGAACAACTAATCATGTAAACCTTAAAAATAAACTTATCCAATACAAATTACTCTTCAAACCAATTTGGACTTATGGCATTCAATTATGGAGTACCGCCAATCACTTCAATATTATTAAATCCAAAAATTTCAATCTAAATGCCTACATCAAATAACTAAAGCCCTATATTATGTCTCAAATAACAACATCCATAAATACCTATCTATTCAAATAGTAAAAAATGTTGTCAAGATTTTTTTACAGACTAATGCACTCCAATCTCCATAATCATCGCATCCTCTTAATTTCAGAACTATCTGTTTCCACTATATCTGGTTACCCGCATCTAAAGCGTCTAAAGTAAACATGGTATCGTAATTTACTAATAGACTAACCCCCACCACCAAATGTCATGAAGTTTCATCAATGGATGGCCTCTTCAATCAAGCTCCCTGTCTGAATTATGTAAATATTTGTAGTTATCTTATTGTCGTTACTTTATACTATGTTTTTGTCTTTTCTATGTTATTTCTTTAATCACTTGTCCTTATTGTAAATCATTACTTTATAGGTTGTACAATTTTATAGTTTAAAAATAAAAAAAAAATTCTGAAAAAAAAAAACTATTAATAATATAGTAGGTTGAATTCATTTTTGCAGAAAACATTGCATTTGAGAATATCATTGAGTGTATAAAATATAATAATATACTTTAAAAGTTTCAAGCACTCACGAAAAATATTTTTAAATTATAATAAAATAACTAAAATTATTTAACTTTATTTAAATATATAATTTCTTCCAAATTTAAATTTTAAATGTCTATAAATATCTACTTTTAAATATTTATAATATAACTGTTTGTCATTATAATATTATATCTATTGATGATTATTAACTGATAAAGAAGAAAAATTGAATTGTACTAAATTACATTGTATATTTTATTTTATGCATCATGTTTTAATAATACTCGAACGTACAGTAAACTAAAAATTCTACGAATTAAAAGTTTACCAAAATATAAAACAATCTCGTTAAGATTGTTCTTTATAATGTTAAAGTATAATATTTTTGTAGTTTTTTTTTACTTGCAATATATTTTATTATATTATGCCTGAGGAGTCTGAATTTACTATTATAGTATTATATTATTGTAAGTATATAAACAGCTTTATTAAAATAACATAAAGTGGACTGCTCACCATGTGAGTTGTCAATTAGACGCAGATTATTAACTCAGCACAACATCTATATAGCTATTTTTAAGAGAATACATATTAATTATAATGAATAAAATTAAAGAATAAAATAATTATAAAATAGCATAAAACATAGATTGTACTGTTTTATGTAGTTTAAATAGTAAAGATACACAATTTTGACTTAATAATAATATACAGAAACAAAATATGAATGTAGATGATACTGGATTATTTTCAATGTGTCTTTAAACACCGTTAGACACTTCTCCACCAATTTTTGTTTGGACAGATTGTGAGTCTTGATGAAATTCGTGAGGAACAATTCTGCTATTCCCCTAGTACCAAACTATAATCCTTTTACCTCCCAGTTGTCAATCTGGTATAGTTTCCTCAGATCAGGCATACATGAAACGTAAATTAATTGTTTTTTTCTAAATTGATGTCTTCGTCTTGGGTTAAGACATTTGTTTCCCATCGAATTATTGGGTCGAAGACGAATTCTTGGTTATTTTTCTTATCTATGATAATTATGTCAGCTCTTCTATTTTGTGCTTCCGAATCTACTATAGCTTGACAATAGACTTCCTCGAAGACCTCAAATTTTTTTTTCATGAAATAAATTTGCTAGCATTGAACGAATCTTATTGTGTGCAACATTTCTGAGGAGTTTCGTTTTAGGGCAGGTGCCTCGGATATGAGGGAGGGTTTCAATAGTTTTATTCTCATCACAAACTTGATTCCTGCAGTGGCGATTCCCCTTACTTCGATCACCTGTACCACGGTTGGCCATAGAATTCATGGACAGTTTTAATGCGTTTGTCCACTCATCGCTCATCAAATCCTGAATTTTAGACACCTACGTATTAGTATTTGTACAATTCGTGTACCACTGGACACCTATTCCACGTTATCGCATTTGTACTCATTTGTGGAAATCTATAGATCTAAGTTCGTTATGCATTGTTTGCACTCTAAAATCTCTAAAATTGGGTAGATTACCCAACCGTATAGATCGTTAATATCGGTAGTCAGTATTTCATGATTTGAAATGATCGTAAAGAACACCTCGTTATCGATAGAGAATTAAACACACAGATGAATAATTTGATTAGTATTGTGTATACTATAGGTACATTAAACTGCGTCTATATATATATATATATATATATATTTATTGGCCTGACCGGTTTTGGCCGTGTTAAATATATGTCTACGAAAACACCACTGCAGTTCATATATATTTAAATGTACGTACGAATATGGTATGTTATATATAGACATGTCCCCGGAGGATTCACTAATTATATGGACGCAATGTGTGTGTGTGTGTATGTGTGTCTGTGAGAATTAGTAAATCCTCAAGGGACACGTTATTGTGAATGTATACGTTTGTAAAAAACTATAAATGCATAATAAGAAAAAAACGTGTACCCACTTAAATTTAACACATTCGATACGGGCAAGCGGTATGATATTTTTTTGTATTTAATCCTACAAAATATGCGTAGCGTTTCCCCGATTATAAAGACAAAGACATCATCTATTTATTCGATGTTTTTAAGTGGGTATGATTTCATTACATTTAACAATAATATTTTGCATGAAAAATATCATTTTTCTGACCGAATTCAACGAAACAACACTGTAATACTATAAGATATATTGTAATTCCGTTGTATATGTAGAATAACCACAAAATAGACTTAATCTATTATGTATTATTAATAACCACCCGATTAATTTGCAATATCAAAAAATAATAATATAAATATAATGTAGGAGGTACCTATTTAAATGTTATGAAGTATCGCACATATTATATTTGTTTATAATTTAAACCAAATATTTACAGTCTGCGTAGGTGTATCAAGTGATTATTGTCGTAAAAACATTTAAATTGTTTTTCCCCCGTCATACAATACACCTTGACCTCTATAATTGATTAAAGACATGTATTCATATACCTCATAACAGCATAAAAATAATAATATATCATATACTGCACAATAACGATATTTTCAACGATGTTTATAGAAACCAATAAGTCGGATAACTCGCGGGGGTGTGCCAATAATATGATATTGTATAATATGTAGTGCGTATATGTATAGTAGCTTTTATACATATCTAAAATTGGCGGCGGTTAAAGTCATTCGCGTATAATGTATTATATAATAATATATAGTTCAGTGATTTATGGTCCATCAACGTTTGATAAATTAGAGTTATTTTATAGGTTTTACTGGTTTTATATTTTCTTTAGTGGATGTACGCGTTTCACTATTGTGGCGTGCTACCGTGCAGTGCAAGTTATAAAGATATGAATTATTATTGTCGACGGCAAACAAATATTATCTAGTATGGGCAAAATTACTCGGCTGTTAAACATTGCATTATATGCGTCATGCTCTGAAACGGGCACAACTTGGCCTTTATTTGTTAATATGTATTATGTTAATATATTATTATAATTCTTACGTTTTTTACAATCTCCTTCTCCATTCACCTTTCACGCGCACACACACACACACACACACACACACACACAGCTTTATCATATTTGTGGTACCGATAATCGATCCATTTTGTGCGTAAATTGATTTAATCAATATGTATAAACAGTCATAATAATAATATTATAAGATGTAACTCAGTTTTTGAGCCTAATTTTCATTATGTTACTATTAAATAAATTTAAAAAATCGATAAAAATGTTCGATATATTTATGGCCAATCGGTACCTTAAGATCAAGACATGTCTCGGCCACTTATTGACGTGTGCTTTTGATTTCATATAGTGATCCTATTATACATTTTTACAAATATAACAAAAACTTATCCCCCGTCAAATAGCTTCTGGTGGCGCGAGTATCTCACATGTAAATATAATAACATAGCGTGTACGCTATGAATGTTTAAGAACGTGTAATAATAATATGATACAATGCGGCTGTTGTAGGTTCATTGAACATGACGCTTTTCCGCTACGTTACATATAGTTAGATTTAACGGGGCACATAATTTCACAAATCCAAAAAAGACATTTCAAACTTTGAAGGAATACTAAAGCGACTCGCATACGTCAATTCTTATTGCGTAGACACAAATAGCGACACCAAAAAATGGGAAAACCGACCCTAATAACAATTACCGTTTTCTAACGCTCCACCCCAAAAAATTAACTTTGAATATTGTGGCTGAGTAAATCGCCCAGGGCGGTGAAAAACCTAAGGCCGGCCCCGGCGATAACACGTAACTACAATACAGCGGCAATCGACAACAGCTGCACTGTAATCGAAAAAAAAACCGTTGAAAATCTAGTGTTTTACACACGGGAATCGACAGTAATTATTATTATATTATTCAACTGATTGAATTTGTATTTAACCGTTGCGGGTGATCGTGTTCACAATATCGCGTGATTTGAATTACAAATCGTAATTAGGTACATATTTGATAACAGTGCAGTGTATATTATATTTTATAGTACCTGCGTATATTAACATCGATTGCATATCGCTGATGGTTATTATAATATTATATGCGCCAGCTAGCTAATAATGTTCAACATAAATCTATAATAGTAATATTGTGTATATTATAATATTATGAGCAATACGTCGCATCGTATTTATTTTTCTGACATTTATTGCATCGTAAACGTAGCACAGGAATACTTCTTTACATTTTGGAAAACAGAAAAAAAACCGTGTTGTGTCGGATGAAATATACCTATTTAACAGCAAAAGTCGTAAATTAAATCCTAAACCAATTTAAAAGAGTACGAAAATAATTTAAATAGCGTTATACATTTCAATGAGACTGTCATTGTATTATGTTTTAATTCTCTCGATTGTTTTTTTTTCCATTAGTTTTATTGTTATTTTTATTTTTAAAATAAATTTAAAACTTTTTTTTAAGTTATTTAAATTAAACTAAAAAAAAAAAAATAACAAGTTGTATTTATCTTACAATTTTTTTTATTCATTCGGTTGTTTTATTTGAGACAATTGTAAGAGTTGTGTTTCGCGGGTTTATTACAAAATGTCGTACGTGTTATAAGTACGTATTAATACGGTGATTACTATTCACGATAGTACGTTATTTGAAAGACTGAAACTTTGAAATAAATTACTCTAGGATTTGAATTCATCGTGTAACGTGATTGAGGATAACCAGTTAAATATAGAATATTCAAGGAAGAAGTTAGTTTATTTTGAATACATTTTAACCGTAGCTCGGGAGCATGAGTTGTATTTAGGATTTTAATATTACATATAAATACAGATTGATCCAAACAATTATTAATACTTAAAACTTTATTATTACTTACTAATCAGATTACCAAAATGTGGGTCTGTCTCGGAATTCAGGTGTGCGTGATGATATCGCAAAAAACTACTGTTCTTTTACATATTGATATCCCATATTGATAACCTAACCCTACAGTAGGAAATGTGGAGCAAAACAGGAGGGAATTAATATCTAGTCAGCGTATTGTACATGTTGTTGTATAAGAAATATAATAATCTGTATATATAAAACAGTAAGCTGATTGACTGATCTATCAACGCACAGCTCAAACCATTGGACGGATTGGATTGAAATTTGGCATACAGATAGCTATTATGGCGTAGGAATCCTCTAAGAAAGGATTTTTCGAAATTTTAATTTTAAAGGGTTGAAATTGGTGAAAATATTTTTTTTGTTATTATAAGATAAAGATAATAACAATAGCAGTCGACCAATTACGGGAAATACGGTACGGCAAGGCGGCCAGAGGGTTTCCATCTATCTACCTGTACTATGACCTTTTTTTGTGTGTGTATCTTAATAAAATAAACGCGTGTAGATATGAATTGTTCCATGGCTATAGTATTATTTATGAGTTTATCATGTCTCAAGGCCAAACTCTCAAATTTGCAGGAATAGATTTGCGAGAAAACTGTTTTTCACATGGGCAGTTCTACATAGCTTGCTCACGCGTAAGCTCACCCAGTAGCTTGGTGATTTTGTCGCCTATTAATAGATTAGCGAAGAAAATTGTCTACAAAGAAGTTTTGTAGATAACATTTTGAAAAACTATCAGTAAATCATTTATTTTGAACCTTCAGTGCTAAAATTTATCGTGAACAAAGCTTCAGCCGCCAAAAGCTATAACTTATAGAATAGGTTATGATAATAATTATTATCTTAAAAACTAAATTAATATGTATAAAATATTATTTCAAAAATCTTAATTAATTTAAATTTCAATAGATTAAATAAAATTTAATCTTGCCAGGTTACATACATTTATATACTTGAACCCGGCAACGACGGATAATTTAGCTAGTATTAATATAAATATGTATATAATATGTATATATTGTACATATTATGTTTATAAAATATGAGTAATGATGTAACAATTGTTACAATTGGATGACATGGTAGTTGTAAAATAAAAAACTTGTAACGATTAATGAAATCGTTTTGTGCTTTATATCATCATGTTGAACAGTTTTGAATATCGAAATCTTATTACAATTATATATTTACAATAAGCGAAATGGTGGTCGAAAAATGATTCCCGCATAAATACTGCAAACAGTCATTAAGTTTCGTATCAAACTTCATACTTATAATATGTAATATTATGTTAAGTCAACCATGTCTTCGAAATTTAACATCAACTTTCAAACATGCGAGCATCCCTGCCGGTTATATCCGTACGTTAAAAGATGTGATCGTTAATCTCCTGGTGTTCTCTTCTGACGTCTAATTTCATCAAATTAAATAACTACTGGCTCCTTTTAACTAGACAAACGCCAAAGTTAAGCTAACGAGCAGACAACCAAGAATATTCCAAGACGGTTTTTTCCACCTAAGTGACAAGTAATTTGTTATGGTTGTATATTGTACTACACACACGCACAAATATAAATATATATATATTTCATTACATTTTTCATCTTGCTATTAATTGTAAAGTCTAGCAGTTGAGGTCATCTCAATTAATACAATATTTCTATATATTAATATACTGGTCCATGATTCATTTCACCATTGCTCAACACTGCAGCTGATGGAAACCAAAAACTAATGATTTACTCCACATAAATTTTAACGACTGACCAACAAAAAATATTATATTATATATTATAATGGTACGCATTAATATCAATTTATCACAGAAGTTTTCATATAATAATATAATATAATTTATATATATATATATATATATATATATATATATATATATAATAGATTTTTTTGTGTTGTACATACAATTTTTATTGGTGACGTTGCAGAAAAGTTGTATAGAAATTATGACTCAAAATGTTCGTGATCCAATATAAGTTTTTTGCTACACAATTTTCGTAACTGACAGAAACTAAAAGTAGATACACAACACGATACACGCTCGAAGTTTTGGAGCTCAACCAAAAAAAAAAAAATAATAATAATAATAAGAATAATTGAAAATAGAGAAAAAGAATATTTGGAAATAAAAGAAATAATTAATATTGTAGACCCATAAAATTCCACTTAGTCGCTATACTCAACAGACCAATATGATATGCATAATAATATAATGTCTTTTAACAATTTTTCATTTTATCAATAGGCATATTATATTAAATATGTTACGTTTCTATAATAAAAACACATCGCGTATATATTTACTATATTTAAATGTTAATCTCTACATTTTTTTAAATTAAAAAAAAACTTTCCTAGCACAATACGATAATTATAATATTATTAGCTATTACTTAGAAGTAATATTAAAATTATTTGACAATATTGAAATAAAATATTTTTTTAAATTTAAAAAAACGTTTAATAAAGGAGAGAAACCATCACATTTAGACCGATATATATGAAAACAGATAGTATAGGTAATGTAATGCAAAAGTGCGGCATTCGGTGGATGCAAGGGTAAACGAATAAAACAACAGATTTATAGCGCTTATAACTAGAAAGACACATAATTTAAATTAACCTAAGTTATTACAAAGGACAGAGAAATAATTTTCAGATTATGAAAATAACATCAATGAAATAATCCCATGTCAAGACAAAAGAGTAGAAAGCTCTCGCGAAAACTGCCAGGAGAGTCGCCATGCCGTGTGCTACATTTACTTTCCTAAAATGGACTGCCTGTGCTCGGTTCATCTTAGGGAGGGAAAAGAATTTGCTGTTCCAGAATTTTTTGGCCAAGAGTTGTCAAGTACGTCAGTGTGCGTTCCCATGATTGTGTATCTGGTATATTGTATTAAATCGTTAACGAAAAAGAGCAAAAAAAAAAAAAAAAATAAAGAGATACAGCGATATTATATTACAACGAAAAGACGATGAATTTATTTATATCGCGGTTTGCTACAGGATATCACTGAAGAACTGATTTTTATCAGACCGCGATACGTTCTTTCACTGGACAAAGTATATTATGTGGTGAGTGGCTCTGATTATATGGTTAGCTGTTTGGTAAATTGTTTGAATTCCACGTGATGAAATTCTTCTGATGGAACACACGATGCAACGTTAGATACAATGATATTATATTATTATGATCTCGAAGCAAAATTAATTTGATGCGTTATATCACAAGTTTTTTTCAATTCAAATTTCCTTTTAAAAGTTGTAAATATGAAACTAAAGGGGTGAAAATCTTTCACGAAACGTTTAACTCGTGTATACGTGTGTTCTTGATATTTTAATGTGTTTTTGTTGTTATAGTTTTAAAACGCAGCGAAGTGTCAAATAGCATTAAAAAATATAAAAGTGTATTTTATTAGTATTATTTCTATTATATATATATATTATATTATATATTTTATAATAGATATGTTCTGCTACAATAAAATTTAAAACTTCACGATAAACTTTTATAATATGCTCCAATATGTAAAAAAAAATATAATTTCAATAGAACCAACATACTGTTATGATGGTTTCTTCTCGTTATTGTAATATGAGCTATACAATTAATATAAATACTAAAAACATTTTACACATCATACAATAGTAGATATAGAAGAATTATTTTAGTTCAACTATAAGTAATTTATAATAACACATTAATTGATTGTATCATCAAATAATATTATGTTTTTTTTTTAAAGAAAATCACATTTTTAATCATTTAATTTTATAGTTGAAAATGAATTATTAAGAGTTTTCGGTAGTATTATAGGTATATAACATTATATTATTTAATAATTTAACACATTTGACCAAATAAGGAATTTTAAAAATTAATTTAACCTTTGTTCTAGGTTCAATGCAATGAAAGTACCTGACAAAATCTTAAAAGTTTTTGGTTATTAGGCAAGGTATTTTAATAAAAATATTATTTTAAATGAAACTATTAATTATCGTCATCTTAATTATTAAAAATATATTCTAAATCTCATTTTATCTACATATTTTATAATTTTGTTAATTTTGTTAGTTATTATAATTATTATTATTGTAATAATTCACTTTTTTAGAACAATAAAATATAATATGTTCATATTTTCCAAAATTCAGCTGATAAGAATCGTAAAAATGACTCAGTATTATATTATTTTGTTTATATTAAACTGTATTAGCGTTCAACTAAAACTAATACTGAGCTAAAATAAGTATAATTAAAAACAAACCGATTAACGCACCAGATTTGTTCAATGTATGCGTGTTAAATTAAAACTATAAACACTTTTTAGAATGTCGCGATTCGCATTCATTGTAAACGTTATTTATAATTTATATAAATTCCGAGCGAGTGTAACAATTAATAGCTCGTTTCGTGTGCTATAGAATATACAGCAGGTATAAAATGATAATATTCTATTAAATATATAAATGTATTATAATTTAAGACTTGGAGTGAATAAGTTTGCTGCAATAGTGTTTTACAGTGACACGAGTTTTTTTTTAACCGCTAATGATGGCTTTGGAAAAAAATACATTGATTGAAAACTGTAAAAACATACTTATCTTATTTTAAAAAATTTCCTGACTTTTTTGATATTTAAAAAAAAAAAGATGAACAACGTTAATTATTGGCAAACGTTTGGCCGTTGCGTAAATACTGGAACTGCAACCCGACTGATTTCTGATGAAACTACGTAGGTATAATATAATACAATTATTATAAACTAAATTTTTTTTTGTTTTAAAGTTTTCTTGAGAATCAGTCATCTAAATTTAATATTAACATAATACAATTTTTTTTGATATTTAGAAAATGGTTAATGTAAATATTGACAAAGTCAGTAAGGAATGATGCTATAAAGTATTTTACAATTGTCTATGTTTTAACTATAATTAGTGACAGAATATACATTTAGGATTTCATTATAATTATAAGTTGATAGGAAAAAAGAAAGAAAATAAAACAATTTAAAGTGAAAGATCGTATGGGTATCCACACTTGAAACGGTGTACAGACGGTAGGATATTTAGTTTGTAGTATTTCGCACTGCTAGCAAAATTTATGTGAATAAAGAAGTTGATTCCTGATTATTTTATATAAACAGTTATAGATGGTAGCTGGAAGTCCGTGTGCAGTGCAGCATTACGTATAAACCATAGAACATTTGATATTGTCCTCAGAACTTTTGATTGAAATATTTGTATTTTGTGTATATAGATCTTAGCAAAATTTTCTCACACAGAGACGATGTGATAAAGCAGTGGTCATAAAATTTGCTTATAGAACATAAGAGAACATCTCCAGCTTAAAGATTTTTGTCGATTCTCTGGTAGCTTTGTTGTAGTTTAGAGGTTAGTGATATGTGGATTTCAAATTAATTTTCTATCCAAGATTACACCGAGGTATTTAATGTCAGGACACCAAGGAATGATATTACCGTAAATTTTTAAATTGCTAAGAGTTTAAGAGCAACAGATGATAAATAGGACCGCTGTGCTTTTTTGAGGGTTCAATTTTATTTTCCATTTTCTCCCCATTTTTAAATATCATTCAGGTGATCTTGAATGTTTATGGTTTAAACCGTATAAAGTGTTCGATTTAACAGTTAACAATCATTCTATGAATACTCGATGAATTCACTCCAGCACTGTCGTGGTCCAGTACCACGTGAAAAAAAAGAATAATACACATCACACATTTTTTATTTTAGAAAATTATTTTTTTTATATTTAAAAAGAAAAAAAACGAAAAAAAACATATCCGTTCTCTGTTACACGATTATCGCACCCACACGACACGCTTGTGAATATTATCACGTCACGTAATCCGGCTATAACAGGGACTTTTACATAATATATACATTATACCTAAATAACGTCATATATACCGCCAACCGTACACATATTGTAATATGATAATAACACGTAACTGTACGACGCGGGGTAGTATTTTAGTCACCACAGCGGGATCTCATTCATCCTTTCATTCATTCGTAGTCGGGGTCAAACACGCCAAAATATATAATGCCGTCATATTATTATTATTATTATTATTATTATTATATAATATACAGTGAAACGAATTAATACCGTCATATCTGCGTCTGTTTCGTCGCCGATTGCGCGAGTTTAGTGTTATATTATTATCGTCAGCTAAAATACATTGAATTATTTCGTCATAGAATAATAAATAATAAAATATCAACATGGTCGTATCTTACAACTCGTCAGTGCAAGAATAATCGACGGACCGTGTTGAAAGTTAACGTACAGTGAAACTGCAATTGTTGAAGCAGTGTTCAATATATTATTATGATTATGTGTACAAGAATAGAATGCATTTATAATTGTTGCACACGAAATCAAATAATAATATTATGCAAGTACGCAACTTAAATATTACGTATATGCGTGAGAACTAGATATTGTATTTACCATGTGTATACCGTCTATAGTAATAATATTGTAGCTGGTTGGAAATCGTAGCAAAAACGACCACAAGATAAACCGTTTATTTTATTTTAGTACTTCGCACAGTACTGAATTCGTATTAAAAAATATATACAGCGCAATATACTGGAATATTATATTTTTTTTTTCTAACAGGTTCCAAACAATTCAACTAAAGGTTTTTATTACTTGTCGTAGCATTCGTGAGCCTCATTGTTGAATAGATTGTTTTTTTTTTTAATTCCATAAACGAACATATGTATTGCGCAGACGATGGACTCGTTTCCGAGGTTTATGAAACAAAGTTAATTGGGTGTGGTTGATCTTTCTTATCTTTTTGAAATGAAATGCCATGCATCATTTAATAGTCATGCATTGCACAGGCGAAACGGCGCGGCGTTGCGTATTGATCAGATGTGATGTTTTGTGCGCTAGGTGTATTGTAGACAAATATAATAATATATTCAACCTAGATTTCTTTTAAAAATACAAAATATGTTGTACTTCGAAGCAAATCCATACAAATATACATCAAAATATCATATTACATTATTTTTTTTTTTTTGTTTTATGAATGAGCACAAAAATACTATTATGATTTATAGGCTAATAGAACGATGTATGCCCCTGAATTGCCTAACTGATGCGCCGTCTTACATTTATATTATATATTTACAAATGAGCTAACATAACTCATGGATGTGTATACATTACTATCTATTTAGTCACTGCTGATAGAACTTTGAATTGTACTATAGAATCGACCATTTTCCTCTTTAAATCAAAGGCTGTTTCACATGCAATCATTTTTAGCATAATACTGTGTAGCAAATAGCAATCATTTGTAAAAAAATTATTAATATTATTATTAATAAATATATATTTAATATAAATATATAATAAATATTATTTATTTGTAAAAAAATATTTAAAACTAATAATACTGCATGAAATGAAATCTTTGCTAGGTACAAATTGTACCAAAATATTTATTTTTTTTAAAGACAGTTATTTTATTTTGAAAATAATATAAATAATATTTTTGATATTTATTTGACATCATCGTAATTGTAGACTAAAAATAAAATTTTTTACAAAATGTCTTTTTGTGCTCTGATGATGGCATTATTTTCATAACCTTTCATTTGGTAATTTTTTTTTTTTGTCTTATGATGGTATTAATAATATATATTCATACCATCGCTTGTGTTTACATACGAAATTATGAAAAGGCATAAATTATAATTGTTATTTGTTATGTTATGGTTAGATGCAATGATATACAATATTATTAATCTGAACATTAGTCAAAAAAAAATTCCACATAATTGTTTAAGTACTCGTATAATAAATCAATAATATTTTTCCTATATATTTTATTAGATCCTACAAACTACAACAAATAAAAACTTTTGACCCGAGTACGCTTCAGAATACCAGCGTACTCTGTATTGTTTTCAAAAAAGAACCTTTTATAAATGATCAGTATTTAAAGTAATAAAAAAAAAAAAAAAAAAAAAATTTTAAATTATTTTTTAA
>JACXSJ010001697.1:0-44278 GCA_014851325.1 Pentalonia nigronervosa | reverse complement strand
GAAAAAAAATATATTTCCGAAAAGCTTGAATTATTATAATAACGTCTCGCTGTGTGCCTACTACCACTGTTTGAAATTGTTGAAATTGATCTCTCCGGTTCATTGCACATAGCTGTTGACGGTGATAGGACGGCAAAACGATGAAAAGTGTGGAAGAGATAACGTTTTTGTGGAACGACCGACACGCATGTTTGATTACGTGACAATTTAACCATTTGTCACTGCAATTCATTGTGGAATACCATCATATTAATTATATTAATTATCATAATATACCGTATGATCTGGCGATGGCGTATCGTCTACGCATTTTTCGGATAGATTGTTGAACATTAATAAAGTCATTCTTTCGTTTATTGTATAAACGTGAATGCGTAAGATAATAATTGGTATAGCTGTTAATGTCGAATGAAAATTGAACATAATGACAATAAAACAGTGAAATAATATTATATATTTTTTCAACGTTTATTTAAAATATACAACTCAAAAGGGTTAATTTCCAAAAAAAAAAAGGTTTGATGTGGGTAGTTGGACATTACGATTAAGGGAATTACCCGACAATAATACTTTGGATGAGATATATAAATATATTTATTTATTATATTTGTTCATTTGCTCATTTTTTCAGTACTATTATTATTATTATATTTTTATAATTATTATATTAGTCAGTGACTTCACCAATTCTTCTTTAGTCTTTTTGGAGGATAGCCTAGGATATTATCAGAATTAAAAGCAAAAATCATTGGTATACAATGTGGGATCGAAAGTGTTTGTAGGTAAATGTTGCTACTTATGAAACTGTTGGAATTTTAAGTCCAAGTGGAGATAATGAATTGAGGTGCTTTTATTTAATGATATTGATAGCGTTTTTTTTTTTTTTTTTTTATATAAATTTGATTTCTTTGCAACATCCTGCGTAATAATATATAGTATAAATCAGTACATTTCTTCAAATGTATAAAATATTAAAATTTAAGAGA
Source organism: Pentalonia nigronervosa (assembly GCA_014851325.1). Lineage (NCBI taxonomy): Eukaryota > Metazoa > Arthropoda > Insecta > Hemiptera > Aphididae > Pentalonia > Pentalonia nigronervosa. The sequence continues at coordinate 43,292 of JACXSJ010001697.1, read as the reverse complement.
CAAATATTTTAGTCTTTGTGACTTATACTTTTCCACAACTTTCTATTTACATGCATATACAATGCAAAAATTAAAATCTAGAAATATTTTTAAATAATTTAATGATCTCTAATTTTGTTCTACTATAATTTATAAAGTTGTGTTTTGCTTACGTCTTTACTAAGAAATAATAGAAATTTTAGGATTTTGTAAAACTCCGTTGGTTAAATATTTGTACATTGATACTTAGTATGTACAACAAATTTCAATCAGTTTACGCACGTCAAAAGCGTTTTCAACGGAAAAAAGAAATAAAACAATAACACAAGCTATTGTAAAACGAATAACTCCGTTGTAGTTTCAAATAAAACTCTAAAAATAAACATTGATTTTTTTTTTTATAGTTTTTTTTCCATTGTCGATAACAAAAAACAACCACAATGAGTTGGAATTCCACACAGCTAAATACAATTTGAGGGCAATCATTTAATAAACTGTATGATTCTTGTTTAATTAAACTCTCTAGTAAATGTATGTGGATTAGCGAGGTTTTCAAATATTCACTCGTGTAGGGCAAAGATCCTATCAACACGGGTTAATAGATTATATTAAAATAATTTTTCTCGGTGAGATTTAATGTCTAAAGATGAACTTCGCCTAGTCCAGCTATAATTGTAAGAGTCACCTGGCGACTAAATTAATCTATTCTTGACTAATCTATACTACTATTACAGTATTACACAAGTTTTATAAGCACACACCCTTTTTTATTGAGACTCTGTATATGTTAACTGTAGTATTTCCCTCTAAAATATCTTTTATTTACTTTTTTTTTATTTTTCTGATGCTAAAAGAAATTTCTATAAAATACAAATTGATCAAGGACCAATTGTCTTTGTATGCAACACTTGTTGTGTATTTAATCATTTTATTTTTAATAACATTTGTTATAAAGGGTTGAATGACAACAATTATTTTAAATAAAGTAGTACAAAATATAAAGGAAATAATTTCAAGTAAAAACGAAACATACGCACGTACGTGAGTGCGATGTAATATTTACTATTACACCCGTATAAAACAAGAGCAAATTATTCAACTTTTTAGTACTATACCTACATAATATGGATGCCAGCTTTACAAACTAGAAATATCTCTAGACTTGTTATGAAAAATCGAGCCGAGTTAGTGACGGGACATATATCCGTATACATTACATGTAGAAACTTATGTATCTCACTTTTATACTCTACATGAAACCTAAATATACTTCTCATCTAAGCCCGTTTAAGACTTCATATATATTATCTAATTCAAACCCACGCTGAACTCACATTTATCTTATTTAAACCCGTTTAAAACTCGTATAATAAATAATACATACATGTATATACAATATATATATATATATATATATATATATTGTTTCTTAATAATGAACTATAAACACCACTCTGCAATAATACATAAGATATTCTATTAATCACTACACGAGATATTAAAGATTGCTGAGTCTATTTTATATTTTCTCCTGAAACTACGATTTTAAAAAATACTATGAAAATATTAATCCGAATACAATAGAATAAAACATTTTTAGGCAGTGAATCGGTTAATTCGTATTATACTATCAACAAATTTTCATATTTCAGATTACAGTCACCCCACATGTGAATAAATACAATATAATATTCAAATATATTTTATTTCTTTTGTTACAGAATTCGACGTTGTACCTAGGCCGAATTGGCCGTGACGCTGAAAACAGACGTGACAACTTTCCAAAAAAATTGTCACAAAAACTGGTGGTAAAAACTTAAACGCTTATAACCACGATACAATTGAATCTTATACCGCAGTGTAACGTAACGGTAGCGTCCGGTATGCCAGCGGACGGCCACGGTGACGTTCTGAACCGTACGTGATCGCCGCGAGTGTTCGTCGGCATGGTGAAACGGCCGGTGGCCGAGTACGATACTCCGGTGACTTCACAGACGCCTACTATACCGCAACAGCGGTCATGGAACACGGTGACAACGTGTTCAACCACACCTCCACGCCCGTCGTCACGTCACTTGATCCTAGGGACTCAATCTACCGGTTGAGTGCCATGGACAACGGCACCGACCCCACGGTTCAACAGGTATTATCACATAATATTGTTGTAAATTTCAAATTTATAATATTCTACACGGCACAATTATTAAAACAGTTTAAATTATTGGTCTCGGTGTGTGATCTTAAAGGATTATGGCAAGTTATCGACAAAACAGCATTTGAATTGTATATATATATATATATATATATCTTTTATATTATTATATTTACTTAACATCGATGTCTAAATATTCTGTTTTGTGCAATACACTGTTGATTAAATACAAATAAAATGATAATAATATGATAGTGAAAATGAAAAATAGTAAGTAGCTTTTTTTTAGAAAATCAAACCGGTGTTGAAGATTTAATTTAATTTTCACACGGAGTTGTAAAATGCGTACAGTAATTGATTAAGTGATGTCCTCAATAAAAAAGACAACATGAGTCAAATATAATATGTTTGTACTCAGAATATCTAAGATATCGTTTAACCAAATCAAAGCACCATGACTTGTCGGTAGTTAGTGCACATTTATAGATTAATGAAAGCTTTGCTTATCATTGATGTTCACCAACTGTCACACAGTAGTTTGTTTCATTAAGGATGTGGAATAGGATTTAATACGAATATTTGTCTAATAAATTAATTCAAAGCTAATCTCTATAATAAAGTTAAGATTAATCTCAAATGTCTGTAGATAAAGTACAGGTTCTATATTATAATTAAAGTCAGTTGGCGTGTAAGTTTGAGAGTAATATATTTTATGGAATATATGTTTTGAATAAATCAAGCTACAGTATTGAATGAATACCTACATGCATAATGTTATTATATATGTTATTATTTGCATGTAAATGGAGTTTTTTTTACGTAATAAAGATTATTATAACAATTTTTTTCCTTTATTAAGATTTTAACATAAAACTATTATATATAGATATTTATTATTCGTAATATTATAAAGTTGACACCGACAAAAAACCTCGGTAAAGCTAATACTTCTAAATTTTTAAACCTGATTGTAGTATAAAATTAAGTGTGTTTTTGATTATCATTTCTATAATAGCTTAAACCACTAACAATCTAGGTGATTTAAAGGTTGAACTTACATAGGTTATAAGCTGCAATTTTATTTTTGAATATTTTTTTAATTTTTATTTCTCGCGTATAATTAAAAAGAAAAAAATAGTAAATCATTGGTTGTGAATTTTAAAAATTATTTCAGAAAGAGAACGTTAAGAAAACTTTTTTTTTTGAGTGTTTGACCATCCTCACTTTTTTCTTGTGGTCAGTAAATATAATTAAGACATGGCAATCTGTTTGGCGTAAAAAAAATAGATAAACCTGTACACTAAATAATATAAAATATGCAGCTTATATGGCGCTCACATATATGTAAAATTTAATCATAATGTATACATATAGCATCAAAGCGTATAAAATTCTGTAGATAAATATTAGATGATGTGCATGTTTATGTGATATGGAGTCCTTGGTAGTGGCTATGATACGATGTTCTGTTATTTTATTTTTGTGTTGATATTACTGATAATTTTACAATATTATTTTATTACATTGAAAGGTACGAATCAATTGAGTACTTACCGATAATATACGTCGTTGACTTACTCAAAAAATCTTGAGATAATATATACCATTTGGTTGAACTGCTAAAAATATTTCTGGTCATCGGGCATTCACTGCGCGACTACCTACTTAACCTTTTTTTCAAAAAAAAAAAAATAAATAAATAAAAAAAATACTTCGATCGTGTAAAACTGCCATGACGGTAACACCGGGTGGTTTGAAGGGCTTATAATACAATATCGCGTCGTCATCATCGTCTGCGTAATAACCATATTTTCCAATCATTTTATCTTTTCCACGGCTGTGGTTATCCAGCCCGACCGTAATAAACCTTCCACAAGCGTTACATAATAACTTAGAGCCGGTGGCGCAACGATTTAAACGTAAAACCCTCCAGTATATAGGTATACTGCTGTTACGGTATAATAATTATCGTCTCCGGACTTATTTATCTTATTAAACGACTGCTCCAAATAATTGAGAGGAAATTCGTTGATATTAACAGGGAGAAAAATCGAGAGGTACGCGGCGGAGTTCGCAAAGCGTCTAAAAAAAAAAAAATAGTAATTTTTAAAAAAACCCATTACTGCACCGCATATTATTATTATTATAATGTTACAGCGATTATCTCCTCGACCGTACACGACGCGCGCGCTTACTTGACCGGAAGTTAAGCGATAAGGCACGCGTAACGTTGTATAAACGTCAGCCTTTGGCGTGCCGATTCCGGATTGGACACGATACCGGTAACGTGTCGTAACTATAACTGGGCTCTACAACGCATGACACGCGTTTGGTATATGTTTTTTTAATGGTATTCGATGTAGAATTATTCATGACCCTGCACATATACAATATATGGTAAATTATTATTGTTATAATATTATATGTTGTAATGATAAATTCATTATTTATATTATAACATTTTATTGAGACTTTTGGATCTTACGGATCATACGCGAGGACTTAATTGACTCGACTGGCGTTTTCGAGGTAAACGAAAGATTTTCGATTAACCTATACAGAGAAAATCCAACACTTTATACAGCTGCTAAATGCGTTTTGAACGTTCCATCTGAATATAATGACATTTTGAGTTTATCCAAAAACATTATATCGCTTTGAGAGAGAGAGAGAGAGAGAGAGAGAGAGAGAGAATAATATTATTTTCGTATATACGAATTTTCAATTTGTACACAACTATCCGTTTTTAGACCAACTTGAAAAATTAAAAATTATAAAAACCTTCTGATTTGGTTATAAAGGGAAAAAAATAGTTATAATTTATTACTCTTATGCAAACTCCCTGAAATAATGTAAAATATCTAAAATACTATACCATCATTTGAATTAAAAATATAAGAATTTATTATTATAAATTAATTTACAAACGTTTTTAAGATTTTTCCAACAGCCACTCACGAAAACTGCCCCAAGTCGTCTTATATTATTTAAATTTAATTACTAATTTATTCAATGTCCAATTAAATATGTGTGATATATAATGTTTAGAGTTATAATTATTGAAATCGTATGTTTTATAATATTATGTAGACGTAGGTTAGTACTTATAACCATCATAAGTTTTAAAGCTCATGTTACGTAGTTGTAATTATAAAACATTGTATATATCCGGCGTGGTAAATAAGTTGTACATAGATACAGTGATAGATAAATTATACCAAACAGAGGAATGCGAAAGGATTTTGATGTTTAATTTGATAAAACATAAGAATAAAATGGTAATATAATATTATGCATTACATTACCGATGAAACGATAAAAATATTTGAAGCTTAGCTAATCGGAGAGATGGAGTAGTATAATATGGTTACCACGTAATATGTTTATCCATTACTCCACTCTAAACAATTCAACTAATATACGCGTAACTAAAATATATAAACTAATTTTCCAAAATATGGTTTTAATAGATTGAAACACTTCGAATAATATTCTGCTAAAAAATATAAAATAAAAAATGTATGTTGGTAGTCATTCAAAAGAGCGAACGGCATAAAAAACATTATAACAACAATAAAACATGGATAAAATATAACTTTTTTCCCAAAAATGTTGTTTTATAATGATTTAAAATTATGTATAAGAAATAATTTCAAAAACATTAGTGTTTTCTTAAAATAATGAATGTCTTTCGTTAAACAGATTACTCCGTATGTGGTATACCAACAAACAGTGTTGTTTATAAAGTTTGAAATTGGAATATTGAAAGTCTTTGACTTATTGAGAATTTGAATAATTGCAGAGAGTTGTTTTGATTGCAATGTCCCATTTCCATACTTTTGAGTGAAAATAATGTTAAATTATTATTACCGTTAACCGCAAATATTTGAAATTGTTTAAATATCCAATACCTTTAATTGTACTAAATAACGTTACAATTAAATGCAATTAACATTACAATATTTTTTTTTTTTTTGACTACCCTGTTTGTTATAACAATTATAATATTTATATTGTCCTATTATACAATATTTGGATATGTTATTTTATCTGTATGACATTGTTTTTTTAGGGTTTACAAAAAATTACACATGCAATAGTATTATATTATACATTATTTCTATATATTTATTTTCATAAAGCTTGACAAATTGAATAACAGGACCGCCAGCCAGTGCCGTTCGTATTATACCCTAAGCGTTTGAGCCACCCACACCCTATGATCCTTTGGTAAATCTTTCGGCACTGAATTTCTATGAAACGATTATGAGATTTTTTTAGTATTATTATCTCGTAAATCACAAGTAGATAGGAGATATTTATTAGATTCAGGACCGAAAATGTTTTTTTAAGATACGTTTTTACAGCATATTATTTGAAACAACATATTATGTTATATTTTATTATAACTTGTATTCATGAAATGATTGTTTTCATGCAAATATAAATAAGTGGTATTTATATCGTCGTTAATTCAGCAATAACCGGTACTCTATAGTGGATATTTGACAATCATTTCCATGAATGAGAAAAATCAAATTTCAATGAAATACATGAGTATTTAATAATTTATTAGGTTATAAATATATAAAATTTTTAGTATTTAAACTCATACTATAATATTTTGATAGTCCCGAGATTGTAACATGAGAAGGACAATGTTTATCTTTAAACGTTTTTTTGTATTCATTAGGTTTTTTGGGAAGCTATTAAACATTCTCTACTTTTTTCGCTTAACTATAAATAACACTCAGAATTCATAAAAAGCTTACCTAAAATTCAAATACCATTGAAAACAAATTTACATGCAACATTAAAATTCGATTTAATTGACTAGATACCAAATAAATAAGTATGTTGAATATTTTTTTTTTAACTAAACATTTTAGAGTAATAAATAATAATGCATATCATTGTTAAAATAGGTTATAACAAGTGTGTATTCATTTAAACAAAATGTGTAGTAAAAAAATTCAAAATTATAGTCATAAGTTACAATAATTATAATCTGACAAAAAATATTGCTACCTAGAAAAATAATGAGTTATAATAAGTTGGCAAAAAAAATTCTGAATAACAAATATATTTTAAATATTTAAACTAATTAACTGAATTTTGTAACACGTTATATTTTATTTATTATGTTTAATATTGTTTTTTTTTTAATTTTTTTTAGTGGTTTTTTTTTTTATCTTGTATTACTATAGCACATTAACTCTAAAAAAACATCTTTGATTACTTTATGACTTAAAAATTATTGACCAAAATAACGATTTGAGCCAGTTTTCTTTAAGTTATTCAACTTTGATATTATGTATTTCGAAGTTGATTTTCACTATTCTCCTGGACCGATACCATATGATGTATCCAATCGTTTAATAAAAATTATTAATTACGGCAACCCTAAAAAAAAATTACAAAATACAAATTGGGCTTTCTGAATCATAGTATTTTACCGATTTTTGGACTTAATCAAGTTATTTTTCAAACCAAATCAAGTGTAAATTTGGGTCCATAGGACTACCAATAACCGTCTAACCATATTTATATGTCCACGCCACGTGTACCTCTTATCCACTCCGGTCTGTGTGACCACTAGTGCTCTGCATGGTCCGATCTTAAAATATAAGAATTATGGACTCATCGATATAATCTGATTCAATAATATTTGAGAGTAAGCAATTCAGTCTCGGTTCAAATGTATTGTTTTCGACTCGGTTTGGAACGGTTTCAGCTAAAAAATATCAGTTCGGTTCGGTCTAGGTCATGGTCCTTATGATTTATTGTTTTTGCGATATGCGTAAAATTAAACAAATAATACTAACTACGGGCAATTGTGTAATAAATGTTTATACAATTTTATTATACTGAATGACCATAATAATCGTCCGGCCTGGACTTATACAAACGAGCCATAAAGTCCGGTATACATTTTTTCTCAGATAGGACTGACAGACCGGTCCTGGTCTGCTTCATTAAATTTAATTGAATTACTAGTCTAATGCAGTCTAAAAAAAATAAATAAATAAAATCTAGCCGTCGATTTGGTCTGCGTTCGGTCCCATTGTTAAAATTTTAAATCCGGTCCGGTCCCTAAAATAGCATTTAAAATAATAATTAACTATCGCAAAATATGAGCAATAACACTACGCGACCGTGTGCTGCAGGTGACCGGCGACATGATGGACTGGTCCGATTACGTGTCAGTGGCACTGAAAACGTCGATCATGGCCATCATCATACTGACGTCGATCGGCGGCAACCTGCTGGTGATCGTGTCCGTGGCCCGTCACCCCCGGCTTCGGGTGATCACCAATTACTTTGTCGTGTCGCTGGCGTTCGCCGACATGCTGGTGGCCATCGTGGCGATGACGTTCAACGCCAGCAAGCTGATCAGCGGCAAGTGGATTTTCGGGTACTTCATGTGCGACGTGTGGAACTCGAGCGACGTATACTTCTCCACCGCGTCCATACTGCACCTGTGCTGCATCAGCGTGGACCGGTACTACGCCATCGTCAAGCCGCTCAAGTACCCGGTGCTGGTCACCAAGCGGCTGGTGGCGTTCCTGCTGCTCGTCACGTGGGTGGCGCCGGGCATCATCGCTTTCGTGCCGATCTTCTACGGCTGGTACACCACCGACGAGTATCTGGCCTACCGGATGGCCCACCCGGACGACTGCGACTGGGTGGTCAGTATTATTTTATGTATTTATTTATTCACAGTGCTATTATAGTCGACGGCGGCGAGTGGAGTGCATCGTCTGGTTAAAACGTTCGATTTTTTTCTCCCCTTTACAAATCAACTCACAAACTCGACTTATATAGTTCAATCGACCGGAGAAATGACTTTAGCCGACTTGGTCAGTTGGTTTAAAAATAACCCACCAACTCAACGATAAACGGTTAACGATTAAAGTTGACGGTTATTAATATGACTTGTTTATACAAAAACTATAACTGTTAAACTGTAATTATTACACTATTTCAAATAAAAATCAATCAAATACTATAATATTAGTAATAATATGTCTGTTATGTTTCTCGGTAAAATAACACAATACAAAGACAGGCACAAAATACTCCTTATGTGTTCAGACTAATTAAAAAGTACGTAGATCAATTTTTTAAGCCGAGTTTAACTAGTAGGGATTTTAATAACTGATTTAAAATCGTTCTGCACTTTATGAACAGTATTATAAATGTATTGAGAATATTTGAATGGTGTGACTGACAAGTAATTAAATATAGTGTATATTTGTATATTATAATTGCAATGAGATTATGAATTATATGTCATAGAAAACGTTTTAAACGGGATTTTTGATTAGTCATAACAATAGTAGTTTGACCACTGTAACAGTTTCAACTATATAACTGTAAAAAATGTCCATAAGATAATTATTTATTTTTCTTAGACCAAGGGCAGTTGACAATTATACCAAAACTATTTCTACTGCGTATGACACTTCTTTACATTATATATTGGATAACAACTAAACTACGAGTTATTGTGTGTGTTTTTTTTTTTTTTGGCAGGGATTCGTTTGTAAGATAAACACATTTCATAGTTTTAACCGACGAATAACACTTCATATTCACACAATTTAATTTTATTATTGTTGTTGGAGTATAATTTATAAGACAACAAATAATTATTGATTTATACATTTTTTACGATATAAAAATAAGAATTAATTTTACGTAGATAACTTAATAAAGGTTATTCATTTAATACATTAATGACAAATATTTAAATTAAAATCCCTTCAAAAATCTATAGAGAGTTATTTTTTAATTCGTACATTTTCCAAGTACTATTACATATTATAAATTTTTTATTAAATGCATGTTGTCGTCAAATAAATGTTTTTTTTTTTTTTTAGGACACAACTTGCGTAGTCAAAAATTGATGTATGTTTAATTTATCTAAAAGACAAAATTTATTAAATTAGAACAAGGCTTTAATACAATATTAAATAATACAACGTCAGTTACAGTAAAGTATAGTAATACAATAACGATTGCGTCTGCAATACCATAGGTAGTGTCTACTCCACCATTGTCAATTCCAGTAATAAAACGATTTATTTTTTGACGAAAAAAAATATATCCATGCTTGTATAATAGTCACAAGTTTTAGAAAACTTCTAGAAAATTCCCAAGGTCAAAATGTCAACAAAAAAAAAATAAATAAATGGCACAATCCAACCAGGTGCTTACTGATAATATTATAAAACTATTTAAATACGACATAAAAATAAAGTAAACATTTTTCGTTATTATTCGGTTCTACTTAAAAAATGAGATGGACGTGCATTTTTTTTTTTATTTTATTATTAGTATAATATAACAATACATATTCAATACTACAAAACCCTAATGCATTTTAGTTTCTTGTGAATTTAGGCACTAACTAACTTTTATATGCAAGTTGTTTGTGGGTGTATATTTAAAAGGACAATTTATTGAACTTTTAATATAAGATGTTTTGGCACGTCACTGCAAAATCATATTCAAAGTTATCAATCTGTTCAAACTTAAAATATATAATCTCTGTTCTCAATAACTCAGAGAGACAATTGTTCAACATTGTTTTTATGAATTTACATTAAATCAAAAACAATGTAAAATTCCCAGCTTGTTCAATATTAAATCCGTCTACGTAAATAATAATTGTTATACAATTAAATTCACCAGAAAATAAAAAATTATATTTTTCTCTTTTATAGTGATGTCAGAAAATGATAAACCTAAGTAATAAGTAATACTACGAATAAGTAATAACTTTATCTTATTTTTGCCACTTTAATAGTTGCAATGCTATGAAACAAAAAAAAAAAACCAACGAAATTAATAATTATAAATACTTCATGCGTTATTGTTCATTTAAATTATTACTGTTAATAATACATAATCCTATTGTAACATGTTTTGAGATAATAACAATCTGATTCGATAATCAATACACAAACAATGGACATTCTTCGAAATTAGAGGGAGCTTAAATAAATTAATGGCATACGTGATTTCAACCCCTTTGATGTCAATGGATAACGCAGGGATAGTGCTCATATGATAAAATATTTAATAAATTCAAAGTTTCGTATATTGCTGAGAACAAAATAAACACACAACACTGTTCCAAATTGATATCTACGCGTAGACACTGTTATTAGTAAAACCGAAAACAAAACAGACAAAAGACTTGTGTCACTATGGAACTGCGCTAAAATAAATGCATAGGAAACAATGTCTCGTGAAATAGCTTTGTGACGTTTTGAATTCCGTGCAATTTTAGTTTGTTTTGTTCTATTGTGTATTTTAATTACGTGGTTTTACGTAAAAAATATATATTAATTGCTTAAGTGAAACTGAAATATTAAAAACTCTAGAAATAATAATGCATCAGCAGTTACAAATAATTTCGCATTTTACATCATTATAATATTCATCATGATAAAATAATCAATTATTGGTCGATTTTATATTATATAATTATATGTTGAATTCTTTTAATGATATAAAAAATTATTATTTCTTTAATGTGTGAATATATTTATTTTGTTTTTTAAATTACAGAAGAAAAATGTGTTTGTTTTATTTTAAATGTCTCATAATACACAACAATTAGTTTATTTTAAATAAAGTGATTTAATTAGGTTATTGTAATTGATAGTAAAGTTAGTTAAGATAAGTAAGTTTAAATAATATTTTATTTTAATACAATTTGATTTATATTTTACGTTATAAAACATGTATTTCTATTCATTTTTAAATTTCTATAATATAATTCAATATATTCAGGGTAATTTATTAATCATGCTAACTCCTGTTTAGTTTTTAATTATGCATTATTTCAAATTAGGATTTTTAAAATTTCTAATTTTATTTGAAAATCATATTATTTTCAAATACTTATGAATTTTTGAACTGCTGAAAGCGTGTTTATGGCAATAAAAATTTATTCCATCATTGAACGACTATTTTTGGATTTTGGGAAATTTAGTTTTTATTACATGCAATCATTTAAATCAACTAAGGTAGCTTGGTTATGAATTAAAATGTTAAACAAAAAATAAACCTCTGTTACCTCTTTGTGGGGCTGATCGATCGTATCACGTCTGCCCACATTCAATCAGCGATTGGTTCTTTTGTTGTACCCAGACTTATTGTACTCGTGTCACAAAATAATATTATGTTTTTATTTCATCTGCGTTTGCTGTACTGTTTCGAAGAAATATCGTATTATTTATGTCCTACACAAATGTAAAATAATTGAACTGTGCTAAAGGGTGTATAAGAATAACGACTTGTCGAATACATAAAATACTAGTAAATATTTTAATTCCGGTAGTAGTTGTACTAGTTGTTTATTGGTGTTTTCGTACTGAACTCATTATCGAGCCGCCCATTTCAGTGTATTGATCAATGATATTCTGTAACTCTTGCGGAGGTTTTTTTCTTTATAACGTGGTAAAAAAAAAAAAAAATGGCAAAAACAATATTGTCAGAAGCAAGTGAAATGCATTTGAAAAATTGTCGAGTCTGACCCTGTCCCTGGTCGTAAAGAAGATTTTAAACAAATGACTTGTAGGTTAGTATACCGGTCTTAACTTTAACACTTCTAGACGTTTCTGAACACATTTTCGTTTATCAAAGACGTGTGTATTGCACATAAGCATAGTCGTTATTTAGCCCGCTTGCTTTGTGTCGTATACTAGGTGATTCTTTAAGCATGTTGACCCTATGTTTATGTTTAAATTGTGCATATATTTGAATTCTGATTTTTGAAATATTTAAATTGTAACGATTTATAGATTATTGACTCGTCGTTTATGTCACACTTAGAATTTAGCGAATTTCCTTAGGTTAATAAAACACAGGATCGTTGAATACGAGTGTATATATTATTGGTATAGTCAATAGTTGGGTTTGAATCACGAAGTAAAGACAATCATTTTTTCATATATTCTTTTAAATTACATTATAATTCGATTTACTATAGGTATAATAACCTACCTTAAAGTTAAATCATAATAGATTCATTATTTCAACTCTTGTACTTCGTTACTTCTGTGATTTTCAATAAACTACCCTCAAGAATAGGACTCAGGTGATAGTGTACTGTATAATATTATTACTATTTTAAAAAATTATTAAACCTTTGTATACGTTGCTATATCTACTTCGATTGTGTTAGTTTATAAACACAGGTCATAAGTTTCTAAGACATGTAAAATATAACTTAGAAAACTTTATTTATATCAGTCCACCAACCCAGTTTTCAAGGCCGGTTCGTATAGTAGGAATAGATAACTAACTACTTCTTAACTGAATTGGATTAGGTATAAATATCGATAGCCACTTTGTTTTAAACGACTAAAAAGATGTATTGCAAAATAGATTTGAAAACCATATTTACGAATTATTGAAGTTTTTGGACTACTTAAGGATAATCCCGTGATAATACAAACTTCTGTTTTCACTTTAAATTATTTAGCAGATATTTTTTCTTTTTTGAAAATTATGATATATCTAAATCAAAATTCAAACGAGTAGTTTTTGAGTTTTATAACTTTGTGTACTAAGGATAATATGTGTATGGTAATGGGTTAAATAAATATGGGTGCTTAGATGATTTCAAAATTTTGGTAGTTATTATTGATCGATCAATAAAAATAATTTGTAAAAATGGTCCAAGTATATAAACTGGTTCTTTAATAAATACTTTTTATTTCTAATATAATATAGTTATAGTTTATATTTTTGTAAAACCATTTGGAAGGATTATTATTCTCAGTATGAACATTGTAATAACTCACGAACTACACATTAAAATTTTGATTTGGATAAATCAAAATTGTCAATAAAATCGCCTCTAAATAATATGCAGTAAAAAATAGATTTTTAAAATATAAGTTTTATTTTACCACAGGACACACCTTAAGTAGTAGAAAAAAAAAATAAGGAATTTCATAATACGGTCTTAATCCTAAAAATCAGGATTTGAATATATGTAATATCAAAGGTGAAAACGGGGGGTGAGTGTGCTTAAAAATGCATTATGTATAACGTCGCGTCCGACCATAATAATAATAATAATAATAATAATAATAATAATAATAATAATAATTGATTATACCAAATTGCGTGTTCCGTTTAAAACCGTTATTCGTGTCGTTCTTTTTTCAGGTAAACAAGGTGTATGTGATCGTGTCATCGTCCATATCGTTTTGGATACCCTGCACGATTATGCTGTTTACGTACCACGCAATATTTAAAGAGGCGAACCGGCAAGAGAAGCAGATACATGCGAGGATCAGTTGCGGCCAACAGATTAATTACAACCGCGAGCTGGCCGAGAACCAGCTGCGGTCGAACGGCGCGGCAAACGGGTCATCGTCCAGGACCACACTGGCGCCAAACGATCACCACTCCACCCCTTCACGGGACAACAGGAACATCATTAAGATGAAACGGGAACACAAGGCGGCCAGGACGCTGGGCATAATTATGGGCACGTTTATCGTCTGCTGGCTACCCTTCTTCCTGTGGTGAGTGTCCCGACGCTGTCGTTTTAAGCAGCTGGTCGAAATGATTTTTTATCCATACAGATTTCTCCGTTTCTATCATAAATTTTTTTTTTTTTTTTTTGGAGGGGGGTGGGTACGACTTTAGATACGCGCCGTTATTGTGCCACCCAAATAGAATTGCAGACGTGATATATTATAGAAAATGCAACCGCCTTAGAGAAATAATATCAAATTATTTTAACTTAGCTAATATAACTAATCAAAAACAAATAATAGGTACATAAAAAAATCAATGATTTCATAAATTATCTACTACCAACACAGAATTTTATATTAAAATAACTATTTTTAAAAGCTTTAATAAAACTATTTATATGTACCTAAGTACCTCATATTTTTTTAACATCACCGCTTACAATTTATTACATTTTTTGTAAAACAACTCTCACAAGACATCGCCACCACTTAATATTTTTTTGTTGAAGTACTCACAAATATGTGTTTATGTTAATATTTTACCAGACTATTTATATATTTGTTTATATTTGATAATATGTTTTAATATATTATAGTGATAAGTTAGCAATGTTACAAAATATGCTATTGTTCTTAAAGACATGAAATTATATTATGGACTATGAGAATAGATAAAAATTTAGAATTTCATTGTTCTGAAAGTATATTTTTCATAATGGTTTTATTATTTTAGCCCTCCATACAACTCTGCATTAAAATAAACCGAGTAGCTACTATCAGATTCTGATTTACCGAATCATGGGCTCAGTTCGATTTAACATTTTGTATTTAATATTTTAATTGTATATAAGTTATAAGCCACAAAAATAGTCAATCAAAATTCATATACACAATACCATGTGTGAGTTATAATCAGAGGTTATCGTAATTTATATAGTAGGTGTGATCACTAATCGAGAATTATTGGATAAGTATATATATTAGGCATTGGCATTCACCGTAATGTAATAATGAAAAATAGGCAAGATAGACTAGACTAAGATGGACGTTAGATATTATCTTCTACACTTATAAGTGTTGGAGAATGATATCAATAAAATAGTAAAATTACGCTATTACCTTCCCCCCCAGATGTTTGGAGGGTTCTCGAGGTCGTGTATTCGAGAATTCGATCAAATACACCGTATAATATAAAAAAAAAAAAAAAAATAATAAAAAAAACACACTGATTATTGTTGATAAAAAGGTGGTCCAGTTGTCGCTCGTGATTTAGTATTGAGAGGTTGTTGCTTGGATGGTTAGTGCTCATGCGTAGACGTAAAGGCGATACGGATGAGCTGCCCAGAGAGAGTCAGGCGGCTTTATCAAAGGCTCTAGTGCCTCAAAGAGATAGATTTTTCCTCGGCGGCACAGACTTTCTATGACCGTTTCTTTTCTCTGGCGGCCTATAAGAAAGCCATACGTGCAACATTTTAACATTGCAAATACGTGCTTGTTTCTTAATCCGTGATCGAATAATACGGATCGTCTTTATTGTCCGTGATGAAGATTTTATTGGGGGTGTCTGATTTCTACGCGTGACAGTCTAGCCGTTATTTATTTATCTGATATAATTTATTAATTTGTTATAATGATTTATGAGCATATCATTACAGTAATAATATTATTATGATGATATATAAAATAATAAAACATGAATTCAATGTGTATTATAACTTTCTTTAAGTTACCATGGGTGGTTTCCAGTTGTTGTTAATCAGTCATAATTTTGTTTCTTCTAAATTATGATAAATATAAGTGTCTATCCAACTAATTTATTTTGACTGTACTATCTCATTTGAGTGTGCCCAGTGCAAATACATTATTATTCCTTGCATAAATATTGCACTGGCTATTATATAAATTAGTTTTCCGATGTTGTCGTAGAGTGTTCAATCATAGGGTATTGTAGCACCGATTTAAACATTTTAAGTTACCCTGAAACATTTTCTCTGAAAACATTAATCTCCTTGAAAGTTTGACATGCTTTATTATCGCTAAAAATAAGATTTCCGAAAGTTTTAATCTTTGAATAACAAAATGACTACTAAATATTACGGTTTTCGTATATCAAAATTATAATTTCAGCTCAATATCTGTCGTTGTTCACTAAGTCGTCTCGATATAGATATTTAATTACGAAAACTACAATATTATATATTTCGTCCTAAAATGTCAAGTATGTTGACCTTTTTCTCAAATAGTTTTAATGCTATTGTAACTTCTATAAAAGCAATTATTGGAAATTTGCAACAATATAATATTATGGTAAAGAGATTAAAATAATATACGGAAATAGCGTTTATATCAGTAATTTTATGGGAAGAATTCGATTTTGAATTTTGAGCATTAAAAGTCAGCTATAAATAATTTGTATTCAATTTTGAGCCATAATAGTGATTTTTTTTTTTTATTGATCTTAAGCCCGGCAACTATGGCCTTTAGCTGTTTGTAGGTTTTTATTGTGGGTTGAGGAACGGTTGGGTTGGAACACGTTTTGTATGTGTGGCAAGGATTTGTTGCTAAAAACCCGAGTGGTCACCCATCCGGGAACTAGCAACACTAGCCGGTACGTACACTCAGAGCGTTTCCGCAGTTGAGCGTACGACCGCGCCACACTCTAATTCAATAGTGATTTTGTTTTTCAAATGAGTGTCGATATTTTTCGCAGATATTGTCATTCTCTATAAAATGTTAATATTTATATTAATGATTTAGAGCATAATTATATTCCGAAAATATTCATTTTTCCTTTATTCCATCACACTTATCGATTAAATGACGATTTTTCATTGATGGGAAAAATTATTTCTTCATTTGTGATTATTTTCTAAAGAATTTTGTCCAAACAAAAGGACGAAATAAATAAATGAAATTCAATCAAAAATTAACCACATTGCGAACTCAGATGGTACATTTTTCTTTTATTAAATATAACAACAAAAACGACAAATAGATACTTGATAATTTTTATTTTTTAATTAATTAATATTTCGATTAAACGTAATTATTATTTGTTTATATGCAAATGCATTTTTGTTCAAAGGTTAGTCAATTTCTTGAGTGTACATTTTTCAATTGTTTATACCTAAAATTAATTTATGAATATTTTAAAATGATTTTTTTTTATTTCTCCGGTAATTTTGCAAAGATGCAATTTTCGTGAAAAATGTTTAAAATCTATAAAATATTAATTTAAAATACAAATAATTACTTTCTTTAAATTTTTTTTATTTATTTGTTCTTATAATAAACAGCCAAATATTAAAAAAAAAAAAAAAAAAAGAGTGAACTACAATATAATATTCCACACCTGTTTAATATAACACCACCCTACCATATTAAATTTGTTTTATCATTATTTTATGCTAATATACAAGTTTTCTAATGTTTATTACTTCTTGTTTGACATAGGTCTAACGGGTAATAGTTATTTACATTTTTGTTTTTACTTTTAGTTTAAAATTATGTTTTTGATAGGTTATTATAATATTACAATATAATGTAATTTATAGTAAACATAGAGTTTTTAGTGGAAATATATTTTACATTAATAATTTAAACGTCGAATAAGAGCTATTATTCTAAAATTACATAATATTGTTATACCACAGAAGTATGATACTTTTGCCAAAATATATATGTTTGCAAAATAAAATATATTACCTATACTTAATTTGGTATAAATTATTTTTGAATACATTAATATAGTATCATTACCAATTGGTGTACTATTTAGATTTGAATTTATAAAGTAACTTATAAATCCAGATTATTTTCAATACAAAGGTATATATTATTATAAGATCAATAATTTTATTCCGTTTGTACATTTTTATAATTATTTTTTGCAAACTATACAATTAATCAAATCGATTATATTATAGTTATAAAAATATAACCTATATTTTATATAAAATTATTTAATAGTTATTTTTCAATCGTGTATATTATATGCCCATCTAATAACGTACATTTGAAATTAATAATTAAAGCACACGAGTATTTATTTATTTTTTGAATGCAAGTGAATATGTAAAAAACTAAAAATAAATATTGTATGTGTATAATCAATTCAATATGTATTTTGATGCTCTCATAGATATTTTATATTATTTATACATTTTCTTGGATGATTTTAAATTTAATTAATTGTTGCATAATCGCATGTTAACTTCTTTCTCGGTTAACTATCAATTAACATTTTCCATAATCTTCCTATTCTTACACGAAATTTAATCATCAAAAAACGTCTTATCGGATTCTTATAGAAAATTGCTAGACAACCATTTGATAAAAAAAGTCTAAACCCTTTTCTGAGCACCTAAAAAGATTTCTATCAAAATTAGAAGGAATTCATACTCTAAACTAAATTGCATGCATCGCCACACGTGACGTTTAAGTTTAGAAGAATAGATACAATAAAAGTGCTTATAGATAAGCCTTTGTTCCCCCACTTTAAAATCCTGATGTCTCTTAGGCAGTGTACAATACCTACAGTTAAGCCAAACTTTTACAAAATAATTTAACTAACGTTTTCAAACCCTATAATAGCATAAATAATTTAGTAATATCAGATGAAGTAGATAACGTTCTGATGTCTCCATTTCAAAATTACATTACCTCTAAAAGCATTTTCCCTTGTGGAAGAAGTTGAACAATGCGTGTAATCTGCATTTCCCCTAAAAAAATCGAATTTTTTCGATATTATAAAATAGGTCACATAGCATCTAATGATGAAAACTTTAATACCGTCTTCTTATTTACATGTCTTTATGTTAAGCCTCTAATATAAATTTATCTTTTCACTTCGATTAAAATGTTGCATCAAAATAATAAATCCTAAACCGGATAAACCACTAGAATGTCTAACGTCGTACAGATTCATTAGCCTTTTCCATAATTTATCTTTTAAAAAATATTAGAAAAAATAATCCCATGATTATTAACTCTGAAATAATTAGAAACACACAAGTATGTTAACAATATCTATAATAAACGCTGGGGTGGCAAATGGAGCAATATCTGACCAACTCACTTTTTAATATTTATTAAGTGTATTATATATATATATATTTTTTTTTTTTATCAAATCAGACAATCTTTTCTAACATGATAGTTTTTGAATATGTCAACGACAAAACATTTCTCACCATTTATACAATTCACTGAATGGTTCCTTTTATCTTGAATTGCTCTTAATCGATCTAGAATCGTCGAATCATATATCATATGTGTAATTTAGAAAACTAATGAAAATAAAATATGCCAAATCAAGTTCAAACTCAAAATTGAATTCTCTCTCACTGCCCCCCCTCCAAAAAAAAAAAAATTAATAACATTATAATACTCATTCCAGATAGAACAAAATATTTTGGAGTCAAATTTAACAGAAAATTAACTTAATACACAATATTATTTTATAAACAAAAAATTGAAGAAAATTAAAATTATCAATTGTGCTTACGTGAATTCTCCACTCAAAATTTAAACTAACACTTCACAAAATTAAATATTTACTAAGCTCTATTTAAATGTATTTGTACATACTGCATTTATGCTAAAAAATCCACCTTTGACAAAATTAAAATATTTAAATTATAATCATTCGACAAATCACAAATGAATCGATGATTGCAGAAATAACATGAGTCAATTTTTTAAAACTTTTGGATGATTGATAAAAAGTATATAATTTAAATAATTCTGAAAAAAATTCTTATTTAAAAATTAATATTTGTAGAAATATATTATGCACTGATTATACATAATTTGTGTATAAATAATATGATGTTTTATTATTATTGATTTTCAATATTTTCTGACTCGTTTTTCCATTCAATGTAAATATAGCAAACAAAAAATTATTTTAATGTATAGAAAATTACTTTATTTTAGATTATAGGTCACATTATCATAATAATTATTTAATAAATTATTGATACATAAAAAATTATTTTACTATATTTTTATATTTTTACATAAATTCTAAATTTATTTTCCAGTTCAAAACTTCATCCCAAAACGAATTATTTATTTTAGAAGGAGCTATGTAAGATGCTGATTTTTTTATATCCTTCATTTTATTTGAATTTATTGATAAAATATCTTTATAATTTTCTGTTGATAGTTCAATTTGGTTTGTTCCGGGTAGTGTTTACCAGAAAGTATGTTTATTGGTGCTCTTAATAATATCACTAGTTGTTACCATTCTCTTCTTAATAATGTAGTGGTGAAAAAATGATACATTGAAAGATACTTTTTTGTCATGTGGAACTGATCTTTTTGAAGATTCTACTGAATTGCATGTTTTCTTATAATATTTATTTCATCATGATTTAAAATCAAAAATGTCTAAATGTGTTGCAAGTTGGACTTTGAACTTATTTTTATTACTAGACTGAATTATTAACTTAAGATATTCACGTAGTGTATAAATTCTATCAATTTTTCTTAAAGTACGTTTTATCACACCAAAATCTCTATCACAATCTAAGAAAGAATGTCCTCGTGTAGGAAAATAATGTTCTACTACTTCGAACCGACCTGTATCAACTAAAGCTTGACAAAATCACACCACAGTATTATTTTTATTTTGTCCAGAACAATTGTCAGATAATAATTTTAATTCTTTCACTTCTGATGGAACACATTATTGAAAATATGTAAGCAAAAATGTACACACATCATTAGGGCCTTTATACGCTTCGCCTTCGTTATATATAAAAAAAAACATTGAATCTTCTGATTTCATATTATGAATTCCAAACAAATTAATTATAAGCTGGCGAAAATAAAAAAGATCTTGTACAGGTATTTTAGGGAGTTATAAGTTTTGCATGTAATCAAATGTGAGTCATAAAAGATCATTACGTGTTTTACATTCATCCCTAGAACTTTTCAGTATAGTATAAAACTGTTTGGCTTGGCGCTTATGAACTATCATTTCTACAACAGCAGTACTTTTTGCAATTTCGTTTAAAGATTTATTTTTTATTTTGTTGGATAAATCTTCACATTAACAGCATGTGTCGACTTGTGATCTATCAAAAGATAAATTGAAATTCTCACTGAAGTATTTATTGTAATATTCATATTTAATATTCGAAGTAGGATATTTGGTTAAAAAAACATTCATACATTTTTTTAACAGTCAGATCACTACTTAAATAATAAAATTATTTTCCTGAATAATGACTTTGATTTACAGGAAAACTAGATATATGGTCATATATAAGTTTCAACTTAGAAGGTTGGATAACATTGTTGCTTTTTGATTTTCCTCTTTTATCATTAGGTGTCAATCCTTTAACAAGATTTCTCTAATATTTCATACACATCTTTCCGTTACACCATATATTTTGAGAAACACACTTTTGCACACTTTTTCCGATCAGATCCCAATAAACAATAATACATAAAATTGTATTCTAATAAAATTGTATTTTTATTGCGAGGTCTATGAGTTTTATAATGTTCTTTTATTATTAACCCTTGAAGAAATAAATCTTGTTTATTTTTACTATGAATTTTATAAAAATGTCCAAATACAAATTTCTTATCGATTTCACTTAAATTACATGTCATTGAACAGTTGCATAGTGTTTCAGCTATTTTCTTGGTTGGGATTATTTTTATAATTGATATGCTCCTTACCTTCAATTTTAGCAGTTTTTATAACATTTCTTAAATAAGATGATTCATTTCTAATACCTCTCTTACGAATCGGTGTACTATTCTCCATAGTTAAATAATTACGAATTCATTAAAAAATAATGTAATTGAAGTATCACTGTAGAACAAACTAACTAAACTGAACATTGAAATATCTACCCACGAAATAAGAAATAATTTCTTTGTATTCTTAATTGCACAGATAATATTATATTGTTATCTGGATCTGATAGTTTAATAGATATTTAGGTCCTATGCAATCTTTAAATTACTGATTTAAAAATAGACACGTGTAAGTGTTTATTTACTGTTGAGAGTAAAAACGACACAAGTCATTGACTAAAGACGTTTTTGTTCTCAACCATATCTTTTGATAGTAATCTTATAGGTAAAAGCATTATGACTAAAGCCGTTTTTCCACTCAATACTTAAAATCAGATGACTAGCATGTGTTTTTACTAATATCTAAATTTCACAAAAATATGACTCGTGTCGTTTTTGCAATCATCGATTTAAATGTATTGCTTATACAAATGTCTGAGGAAACGCATAAATACGGCATTATCTTATCATGGCTGAGTTATCAAACTAAATATATCAGTATAAATTACTATTGACTTTAACGTTTAATTTGTTACAGATTAACACATAGAAGTAAATATAAATAAGAACTTTAAAAATAGGTACTACCTATATATATGATTTATTGTTTTGTAGAATTCACACATTTTATATTCAATATATTTTTTTTTATTAGTTTAATTATTATAACATTTTACAATGATATACCAAAATGAGAAAAAAAATTTCCTAGAAATGTATTTTTAAAAATTACCATGATCGTAGTTTATAAAAATAAAACTAAAAATGGAAGTATTTGTTTGTTTTAATGTACAACAGTGTGCAAGAAGCATTTACGACATGTCTTCTAAGCGTCTAAATGATTTTAATTCTTCTTCTAATTATTAGTGTTTTTTATTATTATTGTTATTGGAACATCTAAAACAGTTGTTGTACAGAATAAATGTCAAGGGTTTCGCTTGAATTGTTCTGTCAAATGTAACAAAAGCAAGACCTTTTCTTCTCATTATTATACAACAGTTCGGAAAATTCTCAAACGTTATTTTTAAAATATTTAAATTTATCCACAGTTCCCAAGACTCAATCTACAGGTAAACATAATTATTTAAAGCTTCTATTGATTACTATTATTTTTAATGTAGCAATTGGAAACCAAAATTTATTTTTTTTTTTTTTGCAGTTGTTTTTCCTTTAGTCTTTTATTTTTAAAATATTGAATTTTTTATAAATATTAATCTTGATGCTTATTATTAATTAATATTATTTAAATTGTTGAACTACATTTTCAAATATTAGTATATAAAATAATACAATTGCCATTTTTAACAATTTCAATAATAATGTTTTCTTTAAAATTTTCAATTAATTTTACAGTAGTATTTTGTTAGCAAATTTATATGGTTGATATGCAATACAGCTATAAAATTAAAATATTAAAATATTTACCTGTTATAGAATTATACTTATTACAAATAATGGAAGTTAATCATAAATTTGTTATCATTAATAGCAATGTACTGCACTATTAATTTCAATAACATAAATAAAATTTTTAATTAATTATTATCCCTCTTAGATGCGTACGGAATGCACTTAACAAAAATTCATATAAAAATATTTGTTTGTCAACCATTTAGTATTCATAATATTTAACTAAACATATTTTTTTAATACAAAATATACAATAAACATAATTTTTAAACGGTCACTGAAAAAAAAACTGATTAATGTATTATGAATTTATAAATTATTATAAATACAGATCATTATTGTAGGCAAACAATTTTTGAAAACAATTTATATTCATAACTGTAAGCCTGTGCAAATAAAAGTGATCTTCGAATAATATTATACGTTTCACAATTTTTTTTGTGCAAGTTATCAGATAGCTAATGTTTAAATATAAAACTCTAGATGTTAATTTAGATTAAATAGAAATTGTTTCGTTTTTAAATACTGTAAAAATAATATTTTACAAAATAATTAATATCATAAGTTTTGTAAACAACTTTTTAACTTTCTTTTAAGTTTTTTTTTTTTGATGTTTATCACTTTTTTTGATACATTTTTTTCCACTTTGCTGAGCTATAATAGGTCATAACCATCACTCATATTATTAAACACTATGTAAATTTTATTTAATGTAAATGTATGTAATTTTTCTAATTATTTACTTACTATAACGTTTAATAAAAACGTATACTATGTTTTCCGCAACAAAATAAATAGTAAGAATTACGTAAGTATAATAAACAAAAAAAATACGAAATGACATTGGCAGTTAGATACTCAAAACTTGATTCGATACTGAACGTAAATGTTTCAAACGACTGTCAGATTGTATAATTTTGGGCATTAGTTATTAGGTACTGCAGTGATGTCTGACCCGTGTTACCCAGGTATTAAAACTTAGAAGTGAACCGTGCGTAGTTTTTAAGTTGAAATTAACTAATAAATACGAGTATAATTGTTTCCAAGAGATATTGTACTTAAATTAAATGTTTTTTTATTACTTTATTCTCGTTATTTTAGATTCTGATCGGAGTAGTGATTTTACGTTGATTTTTTTTTTGTCTATGTACACGTTTTATTGCAGAAAATAATGCTTTTATATTCGTTTTCGAGTGAAGTTTTTTTTTGAAAAATTGGATCTAATTAGTATCTTTATTGAGTCAAAACTCAAAAGAAAGAATTCAACAACCGTTCCTATTGCCATTAAAAATTATCGAAAATACAGTGACAGTTTTTTTTTATATGTGTTTAATTTTTAATTTAATCAATATATAAATTATATTGTAGTTAAACACTACACCTTAAAGACTTACCCATAATGAAATTAAAAATTATACACGATTTCTTAAGAGTTTTTTTGACTGAAAATATCGAATATCATTATTGTTAATTGTACTGTATTTAACTTAGTTTTAACAAAACAGTTTAAGTTAATTACATGCAATAAAATCTAAAGATAAAAAAAGTTATAAAGTACTAACATTAAACAAATTCTATAACAATTCTGAAAAAGAAATATTTAGAACAGGGCCCAAATAATATGGCCAGTTAATAATTCAAACTTTATATTAAATAGAGAAAAAAAAGTGCCAATTACAAAAAAAGAACATTGTAAAGAAGAGCAAGATAAATAAAATCGTAGGTTTTAGATTTATTTGACATTCGGCTTTTTTTAGAAAACGTAATTAATATCATGAGGTGATATAATTTAACTATATTTTTGTTTATAGAACTGTCAAAAAAGATTCTACTGAATGAATTTTACTTTTAAAACTTTTACTACAAGATAAAATCATAAATTGTAAAATAAAACGCAATTATTTACACTGTAAATGACAAAATGTTAAAAAAAAAAAAAAGTACAACACTGATTAAGTCGTCAAGATTATACAACGTTGCCCTTTGATGATGTTTGTACAATTAGACATCAGTGTAGTACTATACGTTAGATATAGATTCTGTCTCTAAGACGCGTATCATTTAAAATACTACGTATTTAGAATTGTACAATATTCACCATAATGTGGATCTCAAATTAGAGTTTTAATTAAATATTCTCTAATGAGAAAAACTCAAACAATGATTTCGTATTCAATATTTTAAGTTCAATGTAAATAATTGTTAGTCACTAATGTACTCTACTTTCTCTACCAAAGAAGTCATTTATTGTAAATTGTAGAAAATCACGTTAATAGTTATAAACATTGAATAAAAATAGAAAACTTGCGAGTTGTAGAACTCTGCTTTCAATTCGGTAATAGCCGACCCGCGATTTTTCTCTTATCTTAGACTACCTATATGAAATATAATATAGAAACCACTGTTACGAATAGCGGCCATTTTCTTTTATCTGTATTATTTTTATGTTGACGCCGTGCTGCCTTAAACTGAGATTTTTCGTTTTTTAACGGATTTGTTTCAACAGAATCATATTAATTATCACTGTATAATATACCATACGGTTTTCTATCTATAACGGCTAATACGCACACGAGACGGACAAACAATAATAATATAATGACATTTTAGACACGTATTTGGATTGGTGAACCCCGTGCTCGTCCATTTCACGTGTTTCGTTATTGGTCGTTTAATGTTGATAATAGTCCCTATAATAATCAATAAAATGATTATAATAATATTATAATGTCGTTAAGTACAAGGGGATTTTTTTTTTGTCTGTCACGGCCTCTGCCATTACTTTTTAACGGCGACAATCGTTTTCCAACCGACCTTGGTCGATCGGCATCATACTCGTGTACGTGTCAAGTGTCTATAATATAAATACATTATTAGGCATATTATAATATTGGGCATAATATGCCCAATATTATAATATTATTATAATGCCATCACGGTATTAATAACATTGCCAAATTATTTTATGGCGTTCGTGTACAAAGCTGCGGACCGCTGGCCGTGAGCCGCGTCGGTGGGTGGGCGGGTGGGTGGCTATATGACATAACATGCGCTCGTTGGCCCGCGTCCATTTCAATTACGTGGGCGGGATAAGCGACGGCAGCGGAAGGATTGAGAGATCGATACGGGTAAAAAAAAAATACTCTGACACGCACACTAAAAAATAATCGGCTTTTTCGTTTATGCCTCTCATGTAGGTACGCCCGAAAAAGCTCATCTCGGCAGTTGTATGACAGGTTTATCATATTATATTGTTATATTATAACGCGGCCATTCGCACGAAATGTCAGTAGGCACGTTGTCTTCGTTAGGACTATTCAAGACTGACGTCATCGTCATATGACGATGATAATATTACCCAGGTGCCGCTGACCGTACGATAAAATATAATAATAATAATAATATAACATAATTATTGTTTTATAATAATATTTGTACCATAATAACAAACTCATGCATATAAAATGAGTAACTCAAAAATTACCCAGCAATTACGCTTATTCGGCATGAGGAGACCATGATCACTAGAGTAAGTATAGGAAATTCAAGACTCACACATTCCCATCTAATGTGCAAGGAGCTCGAACCCATGTGTCCAACGTGCCTCTGTAAACTTACTGTAATACACATATTCTTAAAATGCCACACTTACCAAAACGCACGAACAAAATCAAATATAAACACCATCTCACCCAAAAAAGCATTCGACCCCGGACAAGAAAAAAACATAACAGACTTCATCAAAATAGCCCAGGTCACAGCAAACATATAGGACCACTGATCAACGATACCTCACAATCTTAACATGAAAATCAATTTAAAAAAAAAAAAAAATGTTAATTACCAAATGTAACCAAATAGCGTAAACATAAAATGTAAGTTAATAAACATTGTATTTGAAGTCTTTATTTAAATAAAAATAATAATAATAATATTTGTCTTATGTAGTTATTATTATCATATCATATTTAACCGTTTCGACTTAATTGGATTGTATAGTAACGAAATCCGTTATCACTACCTATTCAAAATTATTTATTTATTACTGTAGGTGCTGTCTTTGTAAAAAAAACCAAGTCGGGCACTAGAAATTAAAAAGTAGGTACCTACACGCATTGTAGGACATGCTCAGTTTGGTTGATGTGTCCGATAAATTCAAAAATTGGTTATTGACTTGTCAAGATGATGTAAAAGTAAATATAATACTATTATATTATATGGATGTATCTTATTGTAAGACTATGAGCATATGGAATTATATTATGGGGGCGTTAATGGAGCGAAATAATTATTTTGTTTTTAAAAATGACCTGTCAACATCTTCTAGCTCTTTTGTTGCATACAAATCTGAAAATATTATACCCGAGCGGTTATTGTAATAAACACAGATATTTAAATCGTACCTAAGTGCGTAATAAACATTTTAAATGTTATATATTTTAATCGTCATTATCGATAGCGGTTTGTTTCGGATATGGTATTCAAACAGTAGGTATAGTTCTGTTTAGAAAATAAAAATAATTTCAACGATTTGGAGTAGGGACCGTTGAGTGCACATATGAAATTTAATTGCGATTATAGTAATTATTAATTATACATAATATATTATGATCGATGGAGTAGTATAGTTAAACAATAATAAATGGTTGACCAACATCAATAGGAAAAGTATGTATTTCTCTGGTATTGATCACTGCGCTTCACATTAGAATTATATCATTTCGTATTAATATCAATCACATTTAATCGTAAAACTCGATAGCTATAATTACCTATAAATACCCGGAAGTAAAAACAAATATTTTTGAAATCATTCTGAACGCATGCGGTTCCGTATAGTTATGTCAATAAATTCAAATATAGAACGACAACAGTTGATATAAATTCATAAACAATAACAAATACCTAACTATCATATTGTATCATCGTGTAATGTAAATCTGTCTGATTGTAAGACTTTCGAAAAAACCATTTTTTGATGATACCCAGCGTTATTCGATAAGACAGTTTTAAGGAGTGACTTTATCCATGACGACAAAATATGTCGACCTAATAAAAGTATTTATTTTTTTCCAAAACGGACGTCTCGCGATGAACACTGAATTTTTAGTTTTCCAACACATTTATATCGGTAAAAAATGAAAAAATATACTTATTTATTATTACCCGTGTGTAATACATCAGTGACGATGCGGTGGTGTGCTCGTGTTTAAGACGTTATAAAAGTCAGTCAGGAAATATCCACTTCTATTTATATCACCACTGGCGCCCATGGTAATATTATTTATTATATTACCTACCAATATGGCTTAGGGCGGTTTTCAGTCGCCATATACTCATGTTAATTATTAATAAGAACGTCATCATTTACGTGGTTCAACTTGCACTGTATAATAATATAATGTAGTCACTCTCACAATTGGGGGGTTGTTGATTTAGTTGAAATTAACCCCCGAGCTTTCTGCGCACGCGCGGGCTTGTGTGTGTGTGCATAACCGTAACAATAAATTTTAACAACATTATTGTAGAACGCCGCCGTCTGTCTAGTACAAATTAAGTACATCATATTATCATTATTTTCCGGGGGTGGATGAAAGAACATAATGTTGTTGTGCTGTGTAACACTTTGCGCCAGGCACTTGCTCCAAATAACTTCCAAACTAAAACGACGACTACGGTTAAACTATATTATATTAATTATTATTATTATAGACTCGCAGCTGTCTTGAGTTTTTTTTCCGTATTAGACGTTTGCTGTAGGTACACCGTAGATAGTTTAACCATAAAGATGATGAGTAGTATTTTTGTGTTTTTCTTAAACGTTTAAAACTAATTGAACGTTTCGAAGAGGACATTTTAATACCACCTCGTAATTATCGTCGGGTTACAATATTTTTTTTTTTTTAAGCAGGTCGCGCACCGTGCTCATAGAAAGTCACGTAAAATTACATCATACCTTGTGAGCTAAAATCTGCCGATTAAAATGTCACCCTCTTAAAATATTATGCACTGTCGATAACTATGATAATAATACTTAAAACTTTGTGATATTATTTTCTTTTAAAATTATATGCGATTAAAATTAAATGCGACTCTCGGTGACTCGAAGTTTTCATGATTCATGCTTTACAGATTTGTTTAAAAATTGTAATTTGAATTTTGTATTAGAACATATTATTATAATAAACATGTTAATTTTGTATTTTTCAATTATACTTCGAATATGGTTGTATGAAATAGTAAATATGACAATATTAACATAATAAACCTCTATTTATACGAATTTAAATAGATTTTAAATGAGTGGATTTTACATTGATGAATTATAAATTATAATTGAAACAATTTAAAAATAATTATTTGTTTGGGTAAATTCATAAAAAAGATTTATATAGAAACTCTTCAATTATTTAATTTAATTATTGTTTAAATTGAATTACTCTATAATAACACGTATGTAGGTCATATTAGGTCAAAACAAAAGATGATGCTTATGAAATCCAAAAAAAAACTCATCATCACTAATCATTGACCACTGGAGGGTATTTGTTGTATTTATCAGTTTTTGTTGGTAAACGAAGAACAATTGTACTTATGCGAACATAGACCTTAGGTCAACGAACAATGTACATTTGATATATATTTATTGGATTTCTTGAACACATTTTATCCATGTGCAAGACAGCATACAGTGGTAGCGAAAACTAAATGTATTCTATCAAAGACACGAGTTTTTATTCCGACCATCACCCGCGTACCAAAAGTCTACGTACCTTTAATTGGGTTTCTTTTTCTTTTCACATAAAAATAGATTTAACTCAACACACAGCTAGTTGGCCTCATAAGTTGTGTAGAATGGCCACAGCGAAGGTGCCTATTCTAATTTATTTTTTAAAACGAATCGCATCTATACGCACGGTTGCAAATGTTACCTGTTTGTTCACTACTGTATGTACATTGTACTGCATACAACAATAATAATAAATATTTACCGTTGCGTTCCGCTTCTTTATTTAGGCACCTAACGACGCTCTTGAAATTTCAAGTGCCGGCGAGGGATAATGTGATTTTGGAGTACCTATAAAAGTTTATTTTGTGCGAATGGAAAATGTAAACGGTCGATTTAACAGATCCCGGTAATATTGGAATCTCTTTTTCTGGCGATGACTCTATTTTTTGAGTTCTATTCTGTTATAACCGAACGTATAAGAATCAATCTATTCAGAATAATATGTCTTATTATTCAAATACACTCCGATTGAATGAAATTAGTGATGGTATTATGATACCCGCTGTCACGAACATTTTGACTTTGTGTATACAATTAAATAAAGTATTTTTACCAAATTTTTTGTCTGGAAATTAAGAACAAATTTTATAATCAAAAATATTTTTTCTGATAATACGATTTTGACCGATTTCTAATGTAATCTGCTTACCGGATGACAGGGGTATGACGTAATAGTATAATGACTATTATATATAGGGAGTGAAAACAATTAACAAGTTCCAAGAGGCAAACATTTGTCTTGTTTGTGTTAAGTGTTTGATAGATTATGTTTGAGCCAATACAAACAAGTTGAGCGTGACGAGTATTGTGGATACAATTATAATCTCAGAAGGTACCCTGCAAAGAGTGCAATCGAAACAAAATAAATAATTTGTATTTGACAGTTAAAAAAAAAAAAAACCGAAAAATGTCTTAAAACGAACGACCATTAACCGCAATAATAACAATAATATTATTGCCATTGGACGTATTTGATTATACAATGATTGATTGCATAAACGTTACGTTTTTTTTTTTTTAATTCGACATAATATTATTGCGTTCGCAGGTACGTGATCACGACGCTGTGCGGTGAGGCGTGCAACATCTCGTCGTCGGTGGTGGCCGTGCTCTTCTGGATCGGTTATTTCAACTCGACGCTGAACCCGCTTATCTACGCGTACTTCAACCGGGACTTCCGGGAAGCGTTCAAGAACACGCTGCAGTGCGCGTTCTGCAACCTGTGCCGGAGCCCGCCGTCAGACTTGGAGGCGCTGGACGCACGGAGGCCGTCGCTCCGGTACGATGACCGCACGCGCAGCGTGTACTCCGAAACGTACCTGAACCACTGCGACAGGCGCCGGTCCAGCCAGTTCGGCAGCAGCTTATGATCTACCGCGCCGCCCAGACCCCGGCCCCGAATCTAGAGCTTTTTTCCGCACAACCCTCGCCCCGCACCGACGACCCCCCCCTCCCCCCCTCTGACCCAGCACCGCCCTGAAAAGAAGTCCGCCATCCCCCGGGGAACGGTGCGAGAACAAAAACCCGAAAATCAGCCGCCGCCACTGATATAATTGTTATGGTCTCGCCGCGCCCGTCACGTTATCGTCCTATATTTGACTTGGCGATGATAGTAGTAGTAGTAGTAATAGTAGTAGTAGTAGTAGTAGTAGTAGTAGTAGTAGTAGTAGTAGTAGTAGTAGTAGTAGTAGTAGTAGTAGTAGTAGTAGTAGTATTAGTATTAGTAGTAGTAGTAGTATTAGTATTAGTAGTAGTAATAATAATGGCATTATTATGCCGCGTGTGGTCTTATGCCGTCGACTTGGCAACTCTTCTCGGAAAATACGAGGAATTTATTTTTGGTTTTTCTATAACGTCTAAAAACGCATTTTTCATTTTTCTACGGCCATCGTATTCAGCAGTATTCGTTCTTAAATTATTTTAAACTCCTTGCACGTTCCGAGACAATAATAGTGTATTATTATACCGGGTTCGCGGTTAAACAATCATCAGGCGCATCGATTCCGTATGAGACGCGCACGGTCAAAATAAAAAAAAATGTGCTCGTACGACATAGGTGCAGAGACAAATTCGCTTGCGGTCATAGACGAGCTTCTCCACCGTTGCATTATAACTATACACATCCACCTACCTCACGACAGATCGCTAAAATAATAATATAATCGACTACAATCCGATCGTAAACAACAACTTCTACAATTGTCGTGTAGAAACGTTCACCCAACGACGGTATAATATCACCGTCATCGTCGTCATGATATCATTATAATAATTTTATAATATCGGTGTGCTCGTGTCTCGTGGTTGTTCGGTGATGATCCTTCATTACTGCGATCACACCACCTCCCGTCGCGTGGGCTTGCCACAACCACTCGAATGGACTGAGCGAATGATACCGAATGCGTTTTTATAGCGGATCTCTAACCATATAACAATAATAGTAATAATAATAATTCAGTACGAGATTCTAGTGTGGCGGGCGGCGTTTTTGATGCGGGCCAATAACAACCAAGGACTGAAATAATTATTTACATCGTTTCCGGACTAGGTTTTTTTGACATTTTATCGCGATTATTGCGAAATTATATATATGAACGCAGGCAAGCGCTTTACCTGAGTTATTCGCCGTAATTATATTATATACAATGTAGAGATGACGTCATGTCGATTGTGCGCGTTGACTAAACATAATATTATATTAACTGTATTTCTCAATAATCATATTATGATTTTAAGAATTTTCTACATTTTAATTGAATTAGAAAAAATAAAAGTTATAAAAAGCGCACTCGTCGAAGTCAATACATCCTGCTG
Organism: Pentalonia nigronervosa; assembly: GCA_014851325.1. NCBI lineage: Eukaryota > Metazoa > Arthropoda > Insecta > Hemiptera > Aphididae > Pentalonia > Pentalonia nigronervosa. The sequence goes on along the minus strand of JACXSJ010001697.1, from coordinate 9,823 downwards.
CAGAGTTTAGTTATGAATTAATATTCGCTTTCATCTCAAATATATAATATTATAATATCGTTAGACTTTTCTATACGACGAAAACACTAGTGATTACACTCCCGTTAAAATTATTCTCGAACGGACACCCCGAAGTTTTAAACGAAAATATTTGATTACAATTCTAAACAAAATAAATACCACAGCGTTGAAATCCATAGAAATTAACGAGTAATGTACCAGATCGATGTGGTTTTAAAATTAATTTTTCTTTCCTCCTGGAATTGCGTCAATTTATATAGTATATTATCATTATTTCAACCCATATACTATCGAACCCGGTTAAGAACAATAACTAACAAGACTGTATAATTTCGTTTTCGTCTGTTTTACCAAATAGCCTTAGTAATACAATAAAATAAAATATTTATTATTATCATTGTAATATAATAACAGTTAGGTGTAAAATGTTTAAAACAAAATAGTATTAAATAATAATGTAAAAAATCGCTAACTTTTTTACTGCCTGTTTTTTTTTTTTTTTTTTTTTTGAGGTGGTAACTTTAATTATAAAATAAATTCATTAATATTATTATACTGTACGTATTAATAATACGTATTGTATAGCGTATATTTCGTCATTTGGAACCGTTGTCTATGAGTCGGCGGCATAGTAAAAATTGTATTTAAATTTATTTGTTTACATCTCAAAGTTTTTCGAGTCTCGTCAGTGAAAATAAAAAATAAAAGAATAATTATATTAAAATAAATCGTAAAACGTATTGTTGAAACGTTTATAAATAATTTATAAAATGGTACGGACCACGAAAAATCGATGAAAATATATAAAAACATTCTCAATGTTAAAATATCAATATCTCGTATCAGACGACTGGTAAATCTAGCAATATATTTTATCTGATAAGTTTTCCTAGAGTAGTTGCTATGATTTAGACGGTAATTTATTATAATATCCATTTCGTCACAATAACATTATTAATTATCAATAAAATCGCTGTGATACGTTTTCACGGCACATCGTGATTATAATAATATGAACTTTACTTTAGAATATGACTACACAGTAAAAAACACATTGCGTAGGTACCTAAATAATTATTCTAATGTACAACATACCAATTATTGTTTTAACTGCAGACGTATATTATACTATATTATTTTAACAGTTTATTTGACGATTAGTGTATTGTTTCATTCGTGATGTCCACTGCACACCAAGACCTAGTTCAATTAATTTTAATTTAGTATCGTTTTTTACGATGTATATTGTTGGCTGATCAATTTACAGTTTGTTTTGGTAAATCAATGAGCACAAAATTATAATAATAATAATGATAATAATAATAATAAAAATAATTACAACAAACGAATGGATTGAATAGGGTCTCGGCGGTACATTTTTTAATAAGATAATTAATTGATTGATTTGTTGATTTTTTTTAAATTTTAAAATATTTATGTTAAATAGTAAATAGTGAAAATTTGATCAGTTTCGTTCGAGCGTATTATAATGAAAAATGTAAGTTCAGTTTTTCATGAAAAGAGAGATAAATCAAAAATTCATAATTTTCAATCTGTAGATGATAAAAACCACTTTTGAAAAAGAGAAAAAAATATTATTAATTACTGTCATAATGTAAATACACGAATCGACAGTTTGTCGAAAATATTGTAATTTATTATTATTATTATTATTTTTTTTTTTACTTTTGGAATCGTTCTATAGATTGTAACTATTGTAAATAATTGCGATTGTTTTTGATAACCATTTTTTTTTTTTTTAATAAATAATATAACAATTATCTATGTAAAAATACGTAACATTACAATTAGCAATATTGTAGTGTTACAGCTTACTGAATAGAAGTATAACACTCTGACGGTAAAAACAAATTACTTAGTAGACACGAATTTTGAAGAATTCCTTACAGATACCTACATTAACAATAATGTCGAGATCTGCGGATGAAAAAAAAAAATAAAACGAGAAATGTGAAATAATTTGAGCAGAGCGCGTGTGTTTCCGAGTAGAAATAGAAAATACATGGCACTGATTCGTTTGTATTTGACATATCTCTTCTCTGAGATAGCACGGTTGAGCTAAAGAAAAACATAAAAAAAAAAAAATAATAATTTTACTTTTATATATGTGACCACTTCAACAAAATCAATTGCTTTTTATTTATTTATTTTTCTTTTGTACGAATAAAGAACATAATTTACAATAGAGACCATATGCAAAGGTATACACGTTAACACCATTACGGCAATATAGCGGGTACCTATTATTATGACGTTTGTAATATTATTTAAACTCCCAACGCGTAGTACTCACAAATCCAAAACGGTCAAATATTTCTTTTTTTTTTCATCCGACGTGTTTCCAACACTATAGCAACGTTAGTAAATTATTGTAACGACCGTTATTCGTTTCTACGTTCTACGAACTTGGACCAAATGTATAAGTACAATATTTTATGATAATAAAGTATCAGCTGTTATTATAGTTTAATCTATACGCCAACCATGGGCTGACACTCTCTACCTTCCACATAAATGAAAAAAAAACCAAAAGCTTAAGTATATATTTTATCGAAATTAAGAAATATTCTAATATATTGTATTGCATTCGGCGAAATTAATATTATTATGCATGGACGCTTTTAAACGGATTTCACATACATATTAATCGTTTTTGATCGTATAATATATACCTAGTGAAATTACTGTTCCTTCTTGTAACATAATAATAATGTAATATTATAATTTATAACATACAAATAGGTATGCAATACGTTATACTAATATTTATATGTACACAACGTTTATGCATTGTTTTGTTATTGCCATTATTATATAATAATTTCTAGCGAAACAATCATGTAATACTATTATACTATATAATATATATGTATATTGTTTATTAACTACGATATAGTAATTATATATATATATATATATATATTTAATATTAGATGCAGACACATTTTGTACCTGAAAGACCTAAACAAAATTGTAAAAGTAGCATTGTTTAATAATAATTAATTCTTTATTTATACATACATTTTTACTACATATATTATACAATAATATATAGTTACATACATGTACAAAATTATATCAAAAGTCTATATAATATCTTAAAAAAAAAAAAAAAAAATCAATAATAATATAATGTATTTGTGTATACTTTAACTACTATATTTATTATTAATTATAGCCCACTTATGACAAAAATGAACTAGAGTGATTTTAACAGATTTGTTATGTGTTAAGTCTTGCTTGAAATTTTGAACTATTGTATAATATAATATAATGATTAAATAACTACGTATTGAACGTATTGATTTTTCCCCGTAGTCTTGTGCATTTGTATCACATGGTTTTTTTTTTTTTTGTAAATCCCTGAAAGAATGTTCCACAAGATTTAAAAAGAAATGTCTTAACAACTTTTTGTCATCAAAAAGACAGTTTTTCATATGTTTTCTTTTGAGAGAAAAACTTTTCTTAAATATTATTTATGCACATTACACACACATACATTTACACTCACATACACATACATGCGCGCGCGCGCTCGCAAATTATTTCTATGTATATAAATATATACTTTTATTACTAATTTTTTCAACTTACTTATCGTGTGATGTTTGTTTCATTTCATCAATTTTCAAGAACAACAAAAACTCGAAAAACAAAATTATACAATAAATAATAATTAAATTTGTAAATCACATCAGATATAATATTATATATTTGATGACAAAAAAACAACTATAAAGTTCAACATGCATCGATAATTTGTCAAACAATATGTTATATCGATATTAAAATATATCTGATCGTGCAAACGTATCTAAGTGTATTGATTTAAAAATGTACATGGATCATATTCATTTTCAGCCCATATATGAATATAATACATTGTTCTATTTAGATGATAAATAAATACATTTTTAAATTATTTTATACTATTTGCTATAAATATTTAGTTTATATTGAATTTAGCAATAATTTTAATAATAATAAATACAACAGTTTTTAGTCAGAAAATAAGTATTGAGAAATAAATTATAAATATTAGTAGGGCTTAATTGTACTTCAATAATATAAATGGTAAGTATGATAACTAATTTAAATTATATAACAAAATATAACAACTTGTAACTTCAGTATTTTCAATATGTATATGAAATACTAATGTTAAATATTGTTGTTACTATAATTTGTAACGATGTCACACAGAAGTCGAAATTATGTTTTATTCTTGCAAAATACGCATTAAACATTAATTACATTATATATTCGTTATTATGATATGCATAGTAATACTACTAAAAAAGACTTATGTAATATTTTTCTTGATCATAGATAAATCCTACGTAATGGTTTAGTTATATCTAAAACAAACGTTATTGGCATACTCGCCGAAAATCCCAACCACGATACTTACCGGTATTATCTTCTTAATAATATTTCATAAAAGCCTCGGTGAATCCGGTAGACATTAAAATATACAATGCATTATGTGCAATTATCCAAAGACAGTCAATGTTAGTTATCGAACCGTTATGTTTGAGTGGAAGGTTATGACTCTCTCGCACATACATTGCATAATATGTAGTTATAATATTAGAATTCTTAACTAAGGGTCCAAGGACTCCTTAATAGTGGGTTCGTAGACGGTTACTCGATGGTGTATGAAGTGGTTCTAAATCATTTTCAAGTAACTCGAAAATATATTTTTCAAAACAATTCAAGCTATCCGATAATTACCGGGTTATCGGTTAAAATACAAATACCGTCGTGATAAAAATGTAACTTATTTAATACATTTATATGAGCAGAAACATGAATACGCATTACTCATGTTATCCTTTTCTCGTGGACTCCAACACTATACTGATGAAAGGCGATATAAGTAATTTATTTAAGATCAAATTAAATGACATACTAAGACTTTTGATCGAAATTTTATGTACGTTGACAATCACAAGTTGTATTAAACTAGATTGTTGAATTTGTGATTCCATTCGACACTGAGCTATATCTCTGCATGATATAAAATCACATATTAAATAACAATCGAAATCAAAGCTGATTGATGGGAAAGGGATTCATATCCAGGGATATAATATTTTATATCTTGAGCGATTCAAGACCCAGAAATTGTTGAGAACCACTGATATGCGATGTCATAACATATGCGTTAAGACACAATGACTGTTCAATTTTGGACGTCAAATTTCGCTACCGATGTGCATGACAGGATTACGGTACCATATGCTCTGATAAAGAGTTAATTCACATCCCAACTGCAAAATCGATCTTCTCATCTGCCATCTGGTAGTTTAGTTAAGTACTATAAAAACTTTGGTACAGTTTTTAATAAGCCCTTCTATTTTTCAATTGATTTTATAATATTATAAGATGTAATATACGTTTACAACACTAGTCCTTCATCGGTAACGCTAAATACATAGTTAATGATGATGTGACCTGTCTCCACAAGATCCTATTTTTTGATCTGACTTTTCTAAATTTTAATATAATAAATGTCAATTATGTAAAATTTAGAAAATCTATATACATTATACACTTACCAACTGCTGTGTATTATCAAATCTTTGGTTTCCTGTAATGATTTTTTTTTTGTTTTTTACATTTACCTAAAAAATAATATAATGCCATCTCATACATTGTGAATTTCTTGTAGGTAACAGTAACTCAAACCTATGCCGAAATAATACCCAACACTTGTCAATGTTATAAATTAATTTTTTGATACTCAAAATCATGTATCTATGTTTATGATGTAAGTATCTATAAAAAAACATAGTAATTTGAATATAATATATAACTAAAAAATAAAGTCATATTGATGCATATTTGGATTATTACACATCTAATTTAGACAACAATAACAGGTGATATTTTAATTAGGTAAAAAAGATTGACATACATAGCAAACATATATCGAACAACAGCCATAATTGCAGAATACACTTTCACTTTATTGGAAATATTTATTTATTTTTGTTCTGTTTTGATTTAATAACACGTTGACATGATTCTGAAATGTTTGATGATAAAATAAAAATATTTGTATCTGTGATGATAATATTATACTATATTACCTACAATTTTCTAATGTTATATCTTAATGCAATAATTATTATACAATATTTAAAAAAGAACATACTCGGCGGGCTGGTGCTGCTAGTATAATTAAATAATACTATTGTTGATCATTCTCTTTTTTTTTTTATCAATTAACTATTTCACAAGTCATTATAATCATATTTGTAAAATATTTTTTACGTAGATTCATAATACACATCAAGCTCAATCTTACCAATAAAATAACAATTTTAACTCTTTTATTCATCGAATATTAGAAAATTCGTGAATATTTATCGAAAATACTAATAATGTATAATGATGTATGCCCAATGACGGGTTTTGATAATCAAATGGTGGAATTAAATATATTGTTTTCTTTATGAATAATGAGCTATTATATAGGTTTGTAACAGTAATCTCAAAATATGTGTTCCAAGTAAATTTTCAAAAACCTATGAAAAAATGTATGTATGTTTTTAAATATAAATCGTTATTAATACCACACACGCGTAATAATATTCTATGACAAAATAAGTCTGAACAAATAATAACGTTTTGAATTTTGTGCAAAATGTCTGTGAAATACATTGGTTTCATAGTCGTGTGCTTATATTTTGTGGGCGTGAGAAATCTGTTATTATTCATAAGACTAGTTATGTAAATATTGTTTAAGTAATAATCCATGCATATCGATTTTATGATATTTAACATGTCATATTAATACTCTTTGACATGGTTTTATTTTCTAGTAATTGTAATGTAGCTGAACAAACGTATTCAAAATTGCAAAAAAAAAAGTTTAAGCTGCAATCTCATTTTTAACACCAATCTCATAGGAAAAAAAACTGTTTGACGGGTGATAAGCTAATAATTTTACTATTATTTTACTGCAGATAAATGCAATAAATGATGAGTGGTGACTTTATTAATAAATCAAATATCGCTGACATATTTTCCCGCTCCGCACGATGAAATAAGTATATTAAATAAAATGTTTACTATGTTATACATGCGTACATGAATGTACATACAAATTAACTTATTTTTTTACTTCACTCGACACGATAGACAATTTGAGTTAGGTTAGGGTATAGGTTGTACAAACAAGTGGTTTACACAAAATGTCATCAGGACGAACTTCTATCTTATTGAAATAAAAAGTATAAACTTATATAATTATAATATATTTTAATTACTTTTATATACATAAACTGAAATAGGCAGGTTACTTTTAATGGTTAAACAACTGATAATATTTTACTTTATATACACAAATTACTTATAGTCACGCTTGGTATCATTATGTTGCATAGAATCAAAAAAAAACAATTAAAATAATTTCTTATTACTTATTATTCTCTAAACAAAAGAGTTATACATACTTCAAAATCATGACAACATTAACATACTATAAAAAAAAAAAAAAAAAAATAGTATGTTAAATAATAAATAATATTATTTAATATAGTATTTTAATTTCCTAAATAATAAACATTGAGTTTTATGTCAATCATTTTTAAAGGGGTTATCCTTCAAAGCTTTCGATTCATATTTATTTATTATAAACATACAGGCTTCCTCTTTATATGCATATTTTAATATAGTGACAGTCAACAATTAATTAATTATTGCTAATGATTAACAATATATTACAGTATACTCTAGTAGATATAATATATTATATATTTTAGTAAAAAATTGAAATAACAACGATGCAAAATAAAACAAACACAAAAATAATAAAATACCATCTGAAGAGCGGTCCTCGTTGTATAGCGACATATTACCTACGTCTCAGAGGTTCATCTTGTGAATAGATGGTGGTGAATCTAGAAATAGATATGAAATGTATTATAAAAACGAGATGAATGCGAACGAACTTCAACATTTTTTTGGGATAGTAAAGGCGGATAATCAATTTGGTGAGATTTTTTTTTTTTTGTAACAAACAACTCCAATGTGCTTCAGTTTATGAATATACTCCGTTTTTTGTTTGTCGATCGAACTGCATGTATCGTAATTAAAATTAAATATTTACTCGATAAAACTGTATTGTCAAACGTGCACGTGTGCGAAGGATTTTATTGCATACACAAATAAATACAAACTCACATTATTGTATAATATGTATACGCTTGTGTGTAAACTCGGGCGCAGACTAATTAGTTATGCTTATTATGCACGCGAAACATTACAAATAATAAACACGCGCACACATATAAATACAGCTCGTCAGCGGCCAACAAAACATAAACATTTCCTTCGCGATTGGAAATCGAAAAAAATTCCATACAGTTATGTACGAAATAAGCGCACTCGTTTTTGTTATGGATGCGTATTATTACATAACGCGAGCTAAGCACCAACGATAGTTTGAACGTGGTGGTTGGATTACAACTAAATCCATATAAATGTAAAAATGGATGTACGTTTGGACGGCACTTTTATAAACTTGGAGTCTATTGTACAAATTAGTACAAAATATTGAAAACATATTATTCGAGACTCGGAGAGTGTTTATAGCATAGTTTTTTGATACATATACATGTTGCTATAGGGTGATTCACAAAAATCGAATATTATTTAGTTTATAATATATATATAAGGGTTGTCATTGCAAGGGTACAGAGTATAAAAGAGTAATTATAATCTATTTATATACATGCATAAGCGAACGTATGTTTATAGCTTATACACTCAAAATCTACTCACTCAATTTTGACAAGAGTTTCCGAGATTGTTTTTAGGTATATCAGAAAAGTTTCTAGAGTAATTTGAACCACGTTCAAAATTATACCAAGTGCTATATCCAATCCGCCACGGCGGTTTGCCCAACTCGGTCTAATTAATTCGCAAAACGATGTAAACCAACGCCGATTTGCCCATGTAATACATAATATGTAACGTCGTATTATATATATATATATGTTTTTTTCCTTGTGTGAAGTCGGGTTATACAGCTAGTTATATTTATTGGTTGACCTAACCTAACAACTATATTATGAATGTATGAAAAGTTGTTTTTGTTTTTCAAAATCATTTACACAAAAATATGAGATATTTAAGTTCCCCGCAGCAGACGATCCGACATCATAAAGAACAAAGCCAAACAGAACAACACCTAAACGTTTCAATGTTATGATACAAACATTTAAAAACGACGTGCAGCTGTAGTATTAGGTCGATTAAATGCGAAAATTATAGAAATACAATCTAAACAAATTATAAAGTTTACGTTACGGTGGCGGCGCTAATGAAATTCAAAACGCGATTAGCATGCTGCTGCAATTGCCGTTTTCATCAAAATTGCCATAAATTAAATAACTTGTTGTCCGACAACCGCGTAGCCACTGCAACCACCACACCCACAAACTATTTGGGATCGCTTGAATTTAGCACGCTCACTGCATAATTTCAGGAAACCAACTAAAGTATTGTTTCGTAACAAGATATAAATCAAGACTAAAGAGATTTTTTTCATTTCATTAATCTTAATTTTCAAAAATACTTTTAATGTAAAATAATTAAATTTTATTTCATATGGACGGACATGTATTACTGAATATAACGATACTTACATAGTACGATTTACGGTTTCTATTGAAATATTGCAGATTATGATATTATAATTAATATTATACACTTCGTGTTATAATAATCGTATTTATAGTAAAATTTTTTCGACGACCTGCAAGTACAA
>JACXSJ010001696.1:17230-76004 GCA_014851325.1 Pentalonia nigronervosa | reverse complement strand
AGAGAAATTAAATATGTTAGTTTCGAAAAAAGTAAAGGTAACATTTTGGTATTGAAAGTGACGTATGAATTGTGATAGAAGACAACCTCGAGTGGTGTTGTGTGCGATGTCTTATATAAGCATGGTGGTGGTGTTTCCACCTGTTTCAGTCGCATTACGTGAGAGTTGATTGTGTGTGTGTGTGTGTGTGTGTGTGTGTCACGCAACCTGTATATCTGTATTATGAATTTTACAGTTATTTAGTGTGGTTTACGTGGTTTGTATGAAGGGGATGTTTGTGATATTTTGCTAAACCTTGTCATCGCGTGGTGTCATTGCTGAATTCCCCTTATGTTGTGTTCTGGTGACGTTATTTGCATTGTTGGAGTGAATGTCGGTAGTTGACCATATGTAAGCTTAGTTTCGTAAGAGTGTTGGATGGGGATGATATTATTTGAGTGGTGTATATACTCATATTATACATTATTCATATGTTGGTGATAATATTATTTTATAATTTAGGAGTTGTATTGTATTAAGGTATTTGATCTTTGACATGTATATGTGTAATCCGTGTGGCTCATGTATTGATACGTCATATCCGGAAGGTATTGCATATTCTTTCTTTATTGAAATTCTGTATGCCAAAATATGGGCATGATTTATACATCGACGGTTATTAGTGTGATCTTATTAGTTTTTTAATTATATGTAAATGTGCCGGTAAGTTGGTTAGTTAGTATTATTTTATATTGTGTAGTATATTTTAAATGTGTTTGATTTTTGTACACCAATGTATGCTTATATTAGGAATATTTATCTTGCATATTTATTTAAGTATAGAGTACATTCATATATTATAGAGTGAAGTAAGTATAACAGTTTACTCAATAAGCATAATAAATACATTTTTTTCTTATTTTAATTTGATAAAGTAGCTTATCATTGATATACTGTTTGTATCAGTGATCGACTTGGCATAATTAAAGTAGGGGGCTCTATTAACTATAAAAAAAGACTGTCCCCATCACTTATTAAACATTACTAAGCCTTAAAAATAAAAGTAGGGTATGCTAAAATTTCTGAAAAATTAGTTAAGGGCCTCCGTCCCCCTGCGTCCCCCCATAAGTCGAGCACTGGTTTGTATACATCCACAATTCCACAAATGTATAAATTACGAATTATTCCTTATCATTATTTCACACAATATGTAAATTATATTATTTATTAGGAAAAACATAAAAATTATATATTAATTGTACGATTTAGTTTTGTTAGTATTTCTAATCTCCGTAAATATACAAATAACGATTATAAAATATGAGTGAAATCCAATTTTCGAAATGAGATCATATAGCTGTCAATATATTATACTATCTATAATTTATTTAGATATTATCAATATAGTGGGTTGTACTCAGTTTTACCAAAACGTCTAATTTATTATATATTATTAATAAAACTGTATCATACCTATTACCTAGTAAGTGCTTTTTAACTTAAGTCATTAACGAGGTACCGTAGAACGGTTTATAAAGATCCGTGGTATAAATAGCTACCCTACAATGTATTTAGTCCATATATTGATTTTATATAAATAATAATAATTTACTTTGTGACAAAAAGCTTAAAATCTTCTTTATTTTTTAAAAAATCGATATTTATTTTTTAATATCTAATTTTGTTAACATTTTAACTTAAATTTACTATATCAAAAAAATTGTGATTATGCTTTTTTGATATTTCTAAATCGCTTTAAGATAAACTTATTGAGAATCCTTGTATTCAATATTAAAGGATAAGCTATTAAAATCCGCTTTTGAAGTCTCAGTTTTATAATAATATTTTCAAATCAAAAATCGTGATTTTTACCAATATAGTCATAATTTTATCTTTTTTTTGCTTTCAAACAAATATTGTGCGCATTTATTTTTATTAATAATATGAACAACTTATAAGAAACTTACGTTGGATGAACTTTTTTATCAAAACAACATTTTTTTACAAACATTTATAAAAAAAATAGATTTTGAAAATTTTTAAATGTCTATAATTACCCTTATATTAGCTCGAGGAAAGGAGCTACCTTTTAATATTACAAACATTTAAAAAAAAAAATTATGTATATAAAATGATAATACAAATGATTGTGAAAATTTAAAGTATCTATGGTTAATTTTTGTTTATTTACTACAAAAATACGAAAATCGTTGTTTTAATTATAATTATCAAATTGAACCAAAATTTAATTTTAAAATACTCATAAAAAAGAATGTGGCATTACGCTGGTATTTTTTTTTTTATTAATTTAAAATTACTTTATGAAAAATTTTGTAGTCGATTTACAAACAAATTTTAAAAAATTAATCAACGTAAATCGTAAAAAACTATAAAAATTAGAAAATGTATATCTATATATAGCACAAAAAAGAGAATAAGTATTTTGAAAATTATATCATGTATAGAAAACGGTAATTTAATTTTTTTGTAAAAATTTTCAATTTCTATGATCATTCATTTTTAAATTACAGAAAAAAACATTTTGCAAAAAACTGATGTTATATAAATATTCCCATTTTCTTTAATTTTTTATGATTACTTTAAAAATTATTAAAAATTTCTTAACTTTTTACCATCCAAAATATCAACCAGATTCAATTTGCTACCAGAAACTACACCTAAGTTTTGAAAATTTTTATTATTCAAAATAATGATTAGATACGTAAAACAAATTGTTTACATTTTCTTGTATGAATTAAATAATTATAGCACACAATATAATGTTTTTACATCTTAAAATCAATTTAGAGTTTTCTATATGTTTCTTATTAACCATTGTGAATGTAACTAAGTAAATTGTAACCTAGGTATATAATGTAATTTTAGATTTTGAGCTATTCTTTTTTAATTTGATTTTAGATTCTAATCAAACCGAAAACATTTAATGATTTTACAATGTGTGTTTTTTTCAATCATCACATTTTATGGATGTGAAAATGTTCCAATATTTTACTCAACAAATTTTCAGATAAGAAAATGAATCTAGTTGGTACTTTAGGGGGCCAAGTGTGAAAATCACACTGATGGGAAAAACAAAAAAAACTAAGGGAAAATTCAAATTTATATGGAAAACCATTTTTTGATAAAATTGATTTTTTTTTTTTGGTGTAACACAAAAACTATTAATCATAGATATTTTAAATTTCACCAAATAATTTAATGACCAATCTCCATACATGATGATATTTTAAAAATATTTTGATTCTTTTGAACTATTTATAGATATGAGAAATTTTGGATTTTTATTAGTTATTTTTTAAAAATTCTTGTTAATAAAAAATTGTTTGCTCTGTCAAATTGATTATAACGTTCTTCATAAGTTGTTATTAGTATAAAATAAAATTGGTCGTAAATCCACAATAATTGATTATGAGCTTATGAAGTCAGAACTTTGACAAAATCACAAAAATTTGAAAATAGTTTTTATAAGTGTTTTCCTTTTATAACTAACATTTGATCAAATAATAGCAAATTTCCCATACGTTCTCATTTCTATATCAAAAAAAATTACAAGTCAAATTATTAATCTTAAATGAGCGTTTGAATTTAAAATTGTTACAACATTATAGATAAACGTTTATAAATTAACAATTTTTCATCGATCGATTTTTGATATTTTGTTATAATTCAAAAACGTAAAGAAAAATAGGCATTTTTAAACATAACCATTTTTTGAAAAAATTGATTTTTTTAATGTAGCTCGAAAATTAATAACTATTGATAATTAAAATTTCCACCAAATATTTTGTCACTTTTTGAGGTAACTATGATCATTAGACATTTTCAATTTTCAATTTTTATTTTTTCATATCCATAAATAACTTTTTGCTTAGTCAAAAAACTTGACATTTTAATACAAGTTTCCTCATACGTTTTTATCAAAGCAATTCAAAAATATTAAAGATACATATAAACATGATTTTTATAAGCATTTAAAGTTTAAATTTTGACATGATTCACAAAAATCATTATAATTTGCAAATAACTTTGTAGTTAAAAATTTATAAAATTTTCGATTTTTATAGCTAAGGCTTGGCATTTAATACAAAGTTACCCGTAAGTAGTCTATAATTGACTCCAAAAATCTAAAAATAGATTTTCTAAGTTGATTTTGAAGTAAATTAAATATTTAAAGTTTGAACAAAGAATAACGGATTTATTATTTTGTTGTAATTTATTAATATTATTCGTGAGTACTTGAAACATTTATAATTTTAAAGTTTAGTGTTATATTTTATACACACAATGACATATTTTTCAAATGTCATGTTTTTGTCAAAACATAACCTACTGTATTACTGTATTACTAATAATAAAATTAATTACTTTAGTAGCAATAATATCAAAAAATATGTCGATAGACCGTCTTTGCTCAGAATCGGTTTTTATATGCAATGATTTATCTTTGAATTAAAATTTAACACGTCCATTAAAGTGACCCACTTGATACCTACTGTACAGCAAAGCAACCTTTTTCCTATTTGCTTATATATAAATACGTGTGATATTTTATTTTAACATTATATGTTTTGGGTTGGATACAATTTTTTTTTTTTCGTAATCGTGATGGATATTTCGTTATAACGTTAATACGTTATAATTTCACCTTACAGTATATAGCCCTTAGCAACCAAAGAATCATAAAATTACGTTACCTCAAGAACCAGAAAAAAAAAATCGAACAATCAAATCTGGTTATTACTTTTTTTCTTAATCAGATTTTTCGTAAGGTTGCACCTAGAAACTGATGCATAGTGTAGTAACGACGTTATCATAGCAACTTCGGTGATACATTTTTTTAAATCATAATTTTAAAAATATATCTATGATTCAATGTTTTTCCGTGCAAACACATTATGTTTACTACCGATTTAATTGTTTTTGAGTCTATCACTACCGTGAAAATTGTATTATTTAATATTTTAAAGAGACGTTATTTAGAAAACAAAAATTGTTTTGCTTGAAGTTCATTTAAGTTCACTTAAAATAAACAGAAATCAAATAAAAAGAGTTAAATTTATTGACTTTATCGAAATTATCTATTAAAGTTTGATTTTCTTAGTTTTTATTGATGAAATAGTATTTATTTTATTAAATTAAATATTTAATACTTCATTGATTAGCTCCCATATTTTTAGCATGGAATGCTAAAAACTTTATACACTGGAACCCGTATGTTTAAAATTTAGGTCAAAAAACACATCAGTAATTGTTATTATACATTTTGTACAAATTTTGTACCAAAATTTCAACTTCATATTTGTCTAATATAAACCATCGCATTAGTATATTAACAAAAGGAATGACAATATTTGGAGTTTTTATAATACCATTTAAATATTTTAATAAATATCCATATTGTGTTATTTAATGCTTGATTTTTTTATCTTGTATACATATTATCTCAGTGTCTTATAAAATTAAAAGTAGGTATCATGATACCAATTAAATTTGTTAACCATTTTCTGTTAATTAATATTTTATTAGTTTTATAATTTTGCTATATTTTTAAAAATTATTTTAATACCACTATTGAATAATTCTCCAGCATTCACATTATATATATATATATATAACTTTCCCTGTTTAATTTGTCTTATCAATTAAATAATTACTTATCGCACTATTGACAGTGTATTTTATGTTAATATTTTGAAATGCATTGAGTAGGTGCTACAATATTGCACTATTATGATTTATAATAACGCTTTGGTAAATAAACCTATAAATATTTACCAATGTTATTCAAGTTAATTATATTATTCAATTTAGAAATCCAAATTACCTATTTATAAGCCAAAGGATGATAAGTGTGTTTAAATAAAATCTTAAAATATAAAATAACATTCACAAACTGAAAGGTCGATGAACATATTTTTATGGAATAACAAACTTATACATTTAAATTTACTGATTTTAAACGTTATAAATAATTGTATTACACATTTACACATTATTATGGAGGAAATAAAATATATATTATCACTTATGATACGTATTTGTACAAGTCACAGATATAAACTGTTTAATAGCAATGCATATTTTTTATTATACCTAGCTTCTAATAGACGTATAATAGACGTAAGTATAACCTTTTTTTAAAACTCATAATTTTTTTTTACCTGTAACTTCTGGCGCAATCGATGTATACCTAATTTGTAATTGTACTGAGTTACAAAATGTACTCTTTACTGTAAATAAATTTTCATTTTGAAAGGAAATATTTTAGATTAAAATTAATTTTCATGAAAAAGGTGTATATTTTGAATATATTGTTCAATAAAATTTGTTTGATATAATAATTTTATCCAACTCTTAAAATAAATTTTAAAAACCATTTATATAAAATATATTAATTCATGTTTTAATTATTTTCAAAATTTCGACACTTTTCTCGATAAATATTCTGATGACATATTCTACTGAAATTTGTCCTTGCCTGCTGATTCGTTCCTCCATTTACAAATATACCTAATTCATTCATACACACGTCGTGGTAAGCCCAAACCTGACGATGAGTGACGTTTATTGATACAACCATAGACAATTTAATTAAAGCCGTATAATATTATGAATATTTCTCTCTATTCATCAAACACCTGAGTAACTTGCATATAACATTGATAAAATGTTTGATATTGATTTAACTATCAGGGAAACATGGGATACACATTGTAGTCTAAAAGCACATTGCTAATCCACTGACCCGAAATTCCTTTAAAACACGATTTACAGATCTAAAAATAACACTCGAGTAATAAATTAATATTTTCTCGATGTATTAATGAAACCAATACATAGCTGTTTCAAAAACTTCTGTGCAACGACGTGATCGGTAAATCAATTAAATATAATTTATTATATTCGAAACAAACAGGCCGAGTCAACTACAAATATATTTATTAAATGTGTAAGCAATTAAAATATACATTTATGTAACGGTATCAGACTGTTAAGACATAAAAATATTACAATATTAAAAGTTCTCAAATATTCGAAAAAACTAAAGTATGAAATAAACTTAAATTGTTTTTAATTATTAATCATATTATAAATAATTTTACAAACGTGTTAAATCGAAAAAAATTTAACGTCAATCAACAATATTTAACCTGACAATTATTATGTATTTTTTTTCTTTTTTATAAAATAATTTTGTAAAGTAACAATGTCATGACATTCAAATTTAAAAAAGGTCGACAAGCGAATACCGCTCTGCTCTAATTTTTAACTACAAAATAATTTGCATACATTAAAAAAAACACACATCATTGTAAAATCAATAAATACATTCTTTGCTCCACTCAGAATCTAAAAATATTTATATTTATTATTGACGGATAGGGTCTAAGATACTTCGGATAATTTATCCATATTATAACATAATATACCAGTATAATTCATGTTCCTATTATTTTTTTACATGCCATATTTGTACAGTATTTAAATACGTATTCCTAAATCTATATGTTTCTTTCTAGTTTTTTATTTATTTTTAATGTGATTCAGATATCAATTTTAAAAATATTATTATATATTTAATATTAATAAGGTGATACATTTATGATTTAATAAATTGTTTGGCCTAATATTTATCAGTAGATTTATATAATTTTGAAAAATATAATGTTTGAAAACATTATTATAGCTGTAACGTTATATTTTCGTGAAACATTTTTTTTTCTATTTAATAGATAATATTTCATTTTATTTTTTTATAAGTATTTTATTTAACCTAATCCACTTAGCTATCTATACTTTAAGTTTAAACATAGTTATCCGATGGTGACACTAATTTCTTATCAAGGTTTTATATTTAGATATACCTATACAATACAGTATAATATTATAAATTATAATAAAAACTTTAAAAATAATTTAATGAGAGCAAGTCCATCTTTAACCAATCTTATCCTGTAAATAAGAAATTAGTTATATACCTATAATTATATTTCCTACTATTTTTTTAATTTATCAATGATTTTACATAACATTTTTTTTCTTTTATAGCAAAATCAAACATTAAATTCAACACGGAACATAATAATATAATCTGTTAATTTATTTAAGATATTCATTTTTTATTATTATTTTAGTTGATTTGGTCAACATGATTAGTATCATTAGTTAGGTATATATATGTATAGTTTTAAATAATAATAGTAAAACATAATAATAAGGCCGATGTCATATTTGTGGATATTCGCAGCGAAAGTTCCGCGTGATTTACACACGTTTTACGTGTTTTAATATCTATAGAATCCCCAGGTCGATTTTCCGCCCCAGATATTCCGCAAGTGTGACACTATTCTGGCTTAATGAAACGATAATAAAATATCGCATTTAAATAAATATAAATAGAAGGCCAATAAAATATTTACATGTAAATAGATAACGTATTCTGCAATTAATGACATTAAGATTATAATTAGATTTAATGATGTGAAAATAATATTAGACTATAGAATATATTGTTTGTGTAGTACCCTGGTAAGGAAGAAAGGGAGGGGATTAACTTGTGCAGAAAGTTCTGAAATAAATTTGGATAACGATTTCTTAATTATGGAACTATTAAATAGTAAGATATATTGAAGTCAATAACGGAGACGTAAAATGCTTTGAGGTGATGAGGCAGAAAGTTGAGAGAGGTATCATGAGTTTTACATTCGAAATATGGTTGTTGGATTGATATATTTCACGACGCTTGAGAAAAGATTTGTATTTTAGATATTCCTTATAATTAGAAGTATGTTCACGCCCATGAAAGGTGCTGGACTGCCTGGACTGCTTTTATCTATGGTACAGATTTCTGAGTACTTGCAACAGTGGGAAGGATGGTGGCAATTGTAGTTGGCTATAAGTCAAAAGATTTGGCAGCTTTGACACTGTGTCACTATGTTGGACTACTCTTAGTCTTATCATAAAAGATATAAGTAATAAGATAATTCCAGTTTGATTTTTTGGTTTGATCTACGAATAACAGAGGAAGTGGTCGGTCGTTAATTTAACGTTCGATTAGAGCCTCGAAGATGTCAGAAATGAGAGTTGTATGGTGTAGATTCTTGATAATTACCCTATAGGGCTGTCACGGTGGAGGCAAAAGTGTGTGAAAGTTAGCATCTGTTGCAGCCAAGTGATCTGAGTTCACATTATAATTTAAACGTCCACGAAAAAGGATCATCAGAAAATAACAAGAGAAACCGTCAGTACCGAAGAGATGTGCTAACGTGTTTTCTTTTTAAAGCGGAGTAGTCGTTAATGTTTTTCACGTAGATTGGTGGAGCCTAAGAGTAGATGGTTAGCCTGGTTATATTGGTCGATATCATTATATAAAATATTTTAAGAGGTGTCGAGTTCGATTACGTGTCCTCATCTAAACGCAAAAAGGTAAACAGAAAGCTTTGTTTTTTTCCCATTGTGAACTGGTGAATTTGTTGATGATGGTACCATCCATTTGGATTTGATGATTTGCTGACTCGGAGAGGTTGTATTTCTCGTGTCGAATGTGAAGGCGCTTTTAATAATATAAAATACATAAACGAATTACGTCATTAAAAACCGTGGATTTCAATTATCACACATATGTAAGATCGTGTTGTGATTCAACATCGAACTATATAATATTTAAGATTAAGTTAATTGTTTTAGATTCATGTTACACTATAATTTGAAACCTATATTATTTCAAACAAGATATCTAATAGATATCTTGACACATATTTTTATTTTTATTCTGTATTTTATTTGAAAATTATTTTTAAAAACACAGATTTACAATATATATGTACACTGTACATTGTACATTGAGATCATCCTTGTTAATTAGTTAATTGTATTATTAGTCACTTGTATGTTATAGCTTCAAATCCCTAAATTCGTTATTTTACTTAAAAGCCATGACTAAATGTGTTAACCTTAAGTTTTTTTTTATAGCTGAGATACCTTATGTCTTAAATCTTAATATTTATGTATTCTACTTTTTTTAGTTTAGTACATCTATAAGCATTGTCATTAAAATGTGTAGTAATAAAGTCACGGAAAGGAAAAATGAGACCTGCCCGCATTGCGGCCAAATAACAATTTTCCAGTAATAGTTATCAAATCACAAAACAAAAAAATATTTTCTCTTAATACCTTAAGGAATTTAAAGTACATAAGAGACTATATTTCATGTAATATATTGAACACCTAGCGGCCAGCCAGTCAGCGCTCATTTTTCGTGTCGGCGAATACGACACGTAATCGGTGCGCAATGGTACAATGTTGAGTACCAATGGTTACAACGGTCAGTGTGAACAACAGGCTATGGGGATCAAGTCTTATTTTTCACGTTCGTGACTATAATTATTATTACAACATTTATTTTTATCAGCCTCATTCATATGATAATTAATAAAAAAAATCAAGAATAAAATAACAATTAACAAATAACAAAGATTTGCTACTCCCCTATAAGCATAGCTATTAGCTTGTGTTATGTAGTTGTTATTGATTTGTAATGTATCTAAAGAAAGTTGCATTTAATTATAAATATATATGAATGAAATCAACATTATTTAGGTATGACTTAAGTGTATTTACATTATGGAATTAATTTATATTAATTTTAAGTATTCTACACAGTTTAATTACCACAGATAATGATCTTTTTATATCGAATTGTTTATAGTAGATAGGAACACTAATATTTATATTTTCTTTGTAGTGTATTCTATAGTTATGAGTAACAAGATTAATATTATTATTAGATTTATAAAAGGTTATTAGTACATTTTTAAATTTTAAAATGGTCCTTAATAATTATTATTATAATATAATATAAAATAAACAAATATTTAAGTGTTTATAATGCTAATGTTTATGAAAATCAATGGAAAAGTCTAATCCAAATTCAAACTTACCAACAACTTTTTAACTCTTTAATTGTGTAAATAAATTTTAAAGTAATTTTCAACAGAACCTTATTTTTCTTTATAACCTTATTTTTCAATGACACAGCCACATTTTGTCATTATATAACCCATCTAATAAAGTTTCATACAACAAAAATTTAATAATATTACAATTTATTTTTATTTATTATACTTGTTATTCAATGTCCTAATTTTCAACTTTTTGTTGTGATCTTTTAGCATAATCATAAAATGCAAATTATCAGAATAAACTTAATAAGCAATCATTTTCATAGTATCCAGTTCCAAAAATATCATGAAATAAGATAATTTCTATTTATTATAACTTTTGAAGTATGTTCAAAAGCTAACAAAAAATGTGTTATTAGTGAATCTTCACAATATTATTCAAGTGTAAGACGTAAATAATTTATAATATTATATTAATCTAAATGAAACAAATTTAAAAAACAGTTTAAATAAATGGTTCATAACGTTTTGCAATAATATCCCAAACTAAATTACACTGTTTTTTTTTAAAAAACAAAATGGTATAACATTTTATTCTTATGTTTATTTTTTATATACTTTAAGTGGGGACGGTTTCAGAGCAAAGATCTGGTTGGGAGGGAAATCGGGCATTTTTATCTTGTACATTTTTAAATATTATATGAGTATTAAATTCATCACTTGCGCTTATAGTTAAATTATAATTTAGAAATGGTAGATATAATATACATGTCATATAATGTGTGTATATTAAAAAAAATAATAATAAATACAATTATCATCATAATTATTATATTTAATATCTATCATTTTATATAATTTACTTATTATTTAAAATGCTCAGAATCCAAATAATGTATTAGGATAGGTAAACTATATAAAATCTGAACGCCATTTAAATTAATTACATCATTTCTAAAATGTGATCAATTATTTTACTAGTATTTATGTACTTATTTATATAATTAAATATTTCTTTAAAAAAATGTGAAATTATGTATATGTATGGTGTGAGCTCTGGAGCGAGGGCTTGGGCCCTTGCCTCTCGCTCCTTGCTCACCACGATCACGTTTTTGGCCTTAGAAAGAAATGATTTACGGAACGAAACTAATATACTTATAAACTATATACTTTAAAACAATCGAGTATCCACGAAAAATATTTTTAAATTATAATAAAATAACTACAATCATTATTCTTCGTTAAAATATCTAATATCGTCCAAATTTCAAATTAAAATGTCATATAAAAACGATGTTAATATATTTTTTTAGATTTTTTGATTACAGTATAAACCATTTATGATAAAACTTGTTTTGAAATTTCAATCCTAATCTAAAAAAAATGAACATTTTATAAAATCATAACTACAAAATAATTTGCCAATTTTAGATATTTTGTAAAAATGTGAACTTTAAATGCTAGTAAAAAATTGTGCCAATGTATCTACAATATTTTTCAACTTCTATTATAACAACTTATAAAAAACTTTGTATTCAATTTCCAAACATTTTGACCTGACAAAAAAAAATGATCGACATTTATATAGGAAGAAAAAAAATTTAAAAAATGTTAAATATCTATAAATAGCTCAAAACAACTCAAAATATCTTAAAAATATTATAATGTATAGAAAATGATAAAATAAACATTTTGTAAAAAATTTCAAGTTATTACTATCTATGGTTATAAGTTTTTGAATTACAAAAAAATAAGAAAATCGTTCAACGAGATATCATTATTAACGAAGGACTATCTAATGTCGTAAATATTTTTAATTCAAACGTTCATTTAGGATTTTTACGACATTTTGGTAAGTTTTTTTTTTGATAAAAGTAGAAAAACTTATAAGGAATCTTGTAATACATTTTTAAATTTAAGATATAAAAAGAAAGTTATTAATATTTAACTTAAAATAATTTGCGAATTTTCGTAATTTGGCGATTTTTATCAATATTTTAACTTCAGACACTCATAAAAAAAAATTCGGAATATATGCTCAATTTTTTTTTAATTTTCAATAACAATGTCTTACTAGAAATCTTGTATTAAATTTTCAAATTTTTAACCAAACAATATTTTTTTATAGACAAAAATTAAAAAAATCAAATTTTCGTATGCCTATAAATAGCTCAAAAAAAAAAAATCAAAATATTTTTAAAATATTATAGCTTATAGAAAATGCTAATATAAATATTTTATGGACATTTTATGTGAATATAAATAGTTTTTTAGAGTACCACCAAAAAAATCGATTTTTCCAAACTGGTTTTACATTAAAATTTATAGTTTTTCCTTAATTTTTATTGGTTTTTCCCGACGCTTTTGAAAACTGCTGTAAATTTACATTTTTGACTTCTTAAAGAACAAGCTTGATTTATTTCCTTATCAGAAATGCTGATGAAGAAAATCTAAGCATATTTACTGCCCCAAAAGGTGATGACAGGCACACAAAAAAATACTTATCACTGTAAAATCAATACATTTATCGCTCCGCTCAGAACCTATTATAAAAATATTATTTTAACATTATAAATGCTATTATTTTTACAATATTAATTCTCTTTTGCAAAATCATTAGAAACGAAATGACATTTTGTCGGAAAAATGAGCTGCCAATGAACGAATCAAATATGATTGATATGTTTTTTTAGATACAATGTTTGGATAGTTGGGATTGAAAACAATTAATGAATATTTTTAATCGTTTTAAAAATCAATTATGCCTTAAGTGTCACAAAAAGTATAGTTTTTGTTTTATCTATGTTTTATCTATACTATTCAATAATATATTTATAATTTACATATATGGATAGCATTACTATAAGAACATTCGTAAATTACTGTAATGAAGATTATTGTAACGTTAAGAAGTGTTATTTGTATTTGGAGATAAACAATAATGATATGTTTAGGATAAAAATATTAAAATCAGTTTTACAAATAAAGTATAATAGTATTTTTAAATGCAACATTTATTCTAATTTAAATGTTTAATGTACAACTTTATGTTATTGCTCAAATGATTATGCACTCGATGATTACATACTATTGTATTGACTCAATAAAACACAAATAGTGAAATGCAGGGCAAGTATTACAAACAAATGGGAAAGATTGAATTTTATTTGGATATTATCCAAAAATTATTTGAATTTTTTTAATATTGTTGTTTACATTACTTCAATTATTTTAACAGTTTTTATAACATAGACAACTATAATAAATTGAAAAAATTACAAATATGTACGAATTTTGTGTTTTGGTCATAATCCAAGTATATATTACAGACGCCTTTATTTATTATTATTATAATATATTGCATAAAAAAATTCTTCTAATGGGTCGACCGTCCATTACGTATTATTTTTTATCGGCATATTCCCGTAATATGCCAATATAAAATAACATGCAGTATACCAATACCACCATAAGTATCATGCAGCTTTCATTTTGTTTACGACTTACGGCAGTCCAACCTTGTTGCTGTGGTTCTGAAAAGAGCCTATTTTTCGTTATGCTCGGATTTGCTCCATTACGTCTTATAAATAATACTGAATTTTATTTATCAAAAAAAAAATAAAAACAAGTTAAATAAACTAGATAATAACAAGCTATTAATCAAATAAGTTGATATAATATAAAATAAATAAAACATATCTTACTTTACCTTAGAATATGTAATGCAGTCCACTAACTGATATCGTGCAATAAAAATGCATAATAGGCAATTAATCAACGTCTATACGTTTAGTACGCTGTTTATGAATGATTTTAGGTTATAAATTATAATAGGTATTCGTTCGTCGTAGGTTTAATCATAGTTAACAGCTTTATATTATTATATACCTTTCTCCGTATACCGTATATAGTGTGTACTATTGCATTACGGTGCATTATTGAATACACGGATTCCAAACTACTATTAATGAGCGTCCAATAATTAATGGCCTATGAATTACATAGTAGTAGTGGTATAGTATTAAGTAGTAACACTGTATACACTATAAACCAGAATTAGCCCTGGCGCCGACCATACTCACTATATCGTTAATAATCAAGTACCTGCATTGTTCAGTCTTGTATTTATTTGTAAGTATGAAAAAAGTACGAAGTGCTGTAATTCAAAAACTGCTTTTGGTTATTACACTAAAAATAGTGATCGAAAACACTACGTTTTAGGATTAAGTAGAAATCTCCCGTGAAATCTTACACCTTTATTTTTAAAAAGATTTCTTTCAACATTCCCATTCATCTGTGATTTCATGCTTTAAAGTTAGTCACGCGAACATTATTGTCCTATAATACACCTATACTCCAGGCAACGTACTGTTCATAATCTACTATCTAGTCACTCGTTCAAATTGGAACTCAATCAGAAATCCTTAATCCCTACTGTACGTTATGTAACTACGGTAATGCTTCGTGTGACTTATTTCACCGTACATTAATCAATTGTCCTACTAGTTTCTCCGTTAGACCCAATTTCAAAAATTAGTTTTTATATTGGTTTCAATTACTCAAAATCTCAGGCTATTTTCTAACAGTCACCTTACTAAAATCTGTTCAATACTTCATCCTCTACATAGGTTTTTAAATTTAAATAGTTAAGAAGATGGATAATATAAATATTTATGTTAATATTTTTTTAATAAAAAAAAATTACTTCATCTATGTTGAGTAAAAATACTACTGTAATAATGTGTGTTTATACCTGGCATCAATGCGTCAGCTAAGTAAAGTGCATCTAAACTATGTCTTCTCGTCTACACAATAACTGTTAGTAATAATTGGCATAAACAATATGCATTTTTTATAGTTTAATGATATGGTTAATGATTTTACTAATATAAATTAATTTTTTTATACGTAATATAAATTACACATTTAGATTCTGAGCTGTGTAATAAATGTATTGGTTTTTCAATAACGTGCTAGTGTTTTTTTTTATTTTTGATCTGAAGACGCAAATGCTTTATCATCAATATTGAAGGTGATTCTGGTACCAAATTAGTTCTAGTTTGTTCTTTAAGGAGCCAAAAGTAGAAATTTCTTAGTACATTTTAAAATAATTGGGAAATGCAAAAAAAAAATTACAACAAAAATGAGAATATTTAAATAAAACCAGTTTTTTCAAACTCAATTTTGATTTACTGTTGTAATTTAAAAACCAACAACCATATAGACATAATTTCTAATCTAGTCAAATAGCCAACAGACGAATAACCTTATAAATATTCTTGATGGTGTAAGACAAGAAATATAAATGTTTTCTCAAAGAAAATTGAATTATAATCTCCCTTGGGATGACAACATCCCACTTTTTAATCCCGTAGTTATATGTTTAGTAGTAGTTCTTTCGGTTGGTATCCAATGTTGACTGACAAAAATCTTATCCATTGCTAATATATTTTTCTCAAAACATATTAATCACTAATCAAAAAAAAAAAAATGTATGTGTACAATTGGTTAAAATAATAACAAAAATAATAGAAGATAAACACATTTTAAAGATCCTAGTAGTATTTTAGGGTAGGAAGGTATGCGGATACAAATTAGTTATTACTATAAATATATAGCCAACTGGTCTCCTAGAAATATAAAAATGGATCAAAATTTAAAAAGTGCTATTATTTTTATTCAAGTATTTTAAAACAAAAATTAATTATTCGTTTATCTTTTAACGTAATATATTTATCATATCGGCCATTCAACTTTTTATAATAATTAATAATCTATATATATATATATATATATATATATATATATATTAATATATATTTATATATATATTACTATATTTTACTTTATTATACTTTTTTTTTTTTAAATTTAAATTTAAATTATGAAACCAGCCTGGTTGAATAAATTAAGTAAGGTTAAAGTGACGGATTGAGAGTTGTAGGAAAGGATAGATTGAGGATTGGCTGGAATGTTTAGGGAATTAATTAAGGAGAAAAAGCTTTTGCGTTGGGAGGATATATATGGGCAGTTGAACAGAAAAAATGTAAAAATGTTAAAATTATAAAAACAACTAAATAATAAATATACAATATGCCATCAAACATATTATAACTGTTTGCTATTTACTATTCACAAATCAACCGAAATCATTAGCTGTATATTTATACAAGGTAAGATTATAATATTAAATCATAAAGTAAAATATTTACCTGTCGTAAGCTTTTATGTTATTAATTTTAAAACAAATTATGTTTAAGTGAAACGTAAACTAACATTAGGAGTTCCGGTCTGTTTCTTTCCAAAAATATACACATGCCCTGTAAATGAATTTATCACAAAAACTTAAGTATAAAATGTATATGATATTGTATATTATTTCTAAACAATTAAAAAAAAAAAACTTAAACCAACAATATGTCACATAAGAACTTGTACAGTTCTCTATAGCAATATACTAGTATTAATAAAACAGTTAGTACATCGTAATTTCCTTCAAGCTGTTCCATCAAGAATATTCAAACGTAATCTGTAATAATATACCTATTGCATTCTTTTCATTTAAAACTTATATTTGTATACATTCATACACACACATATCCAAGTATTATGTTTTGTGTATCCTCTTATGAACTACCTTATGTACACAAAGAAATTATAAATAATTTCACCAAGTCATGATATATTATAATTTAAAATAAGACTAAAAGTGCGATACATATAACATGAATTGAAAATATATACTAAAAAATATTATAAATATTTAATAAACTAGGCATATCAAATTATAATAATTAAACGTCTGTTTTATATTTCAATAGACGTGATACAATTTGTTGGTATTTAATTCATTTTTTTTTTTTTTTTTTTTGTAGTATATTAAAAAATAAAAACATTCATTGTATGTACAACTTCTTATACAAACAATCTTGTATTTTTATTAGTTTAATCATAAGAGCAATTTGACGTCAAAAAAACTATAAAACAATACTGAAAAAGGTTAATACAAAATTAATGATGTACGTATGAATAAATAACTCATTATTAAAAAAAATGATATACTTATTTAGAGAGTAAGAAATAATGACAAACAGGTATTACCTGTAGGCTGTAATAAATAGTAATTCTTATTTGTGTTGTTATTAAATATATATAGATACACGGTGGCTATTGGTGTTTACAATTTACGATTATTCATATTAATATAGTACAAATATAGTTACCATGTAGTTTATAATATATTATTATCAATTGAATACACTTTGAAATTATATTGTGCAGACTGATATAAACGAAATAGATAAGTTTGATTATATATATAATATAGCATATTATGGCGTTTAGAATTAGTTTTTTGAAGAGGTGTTTGGGTATTGTATCTGTTTGTCTCAGTGTAGATCAAAAAAAGGAGGTAAGAGAGATGAATAGATCTATCCATGGGAATCTATAATCCATAATTAAGTTGTGCTTAACATGGAATCAAACAAAGAAATAATTTAATATTAAATATAATGTTATAACCTATGGTGTTTTTCGGTAATAACTGTTGGAACATACCTTTTTTTAAGACTTATGAGTGTGCTTGCTGTCAATACTATAAAATTATGATTTTTAAGTTTTTTTTAATAAAATTCATTTTATTGATGTATTTTATTTTAGTAATTCATTTTCAAGTGCTTCAAGTGTTTCTTTTAGTTATAAATTATAAAATACATTTGTATAGTTGCACATATGTACAGTCGTCCGGTTGATTTTTAGAATAAGTATATTTTGTTTTTTTAAACCTTTGTTTGTAAGATGATACTTATAATATAGCTACCTACATTATATTATTCATATATTTTTATGATTCTACTATCTTATCTGACAAGTTTTGTAGAACATAGTGTGCCTAATGTAATTTCTTGGAAGTTAAAAGTGAAAATAAATAAAATAGATAAATATATGTTGAGTTGATTTGTCTGTGATATTATAAAATTTTACACTATAGACAATTCCAATGAGATAGGACACAAACGACCTATATCTTTATATCCTTAATCTACATACTATCATTATGTGTTATTATTTTATTGGATAATTAATATATAATAATTATATAATAATTACTAAAAATTGTTTAATTTATAATTTCACCTAAACACATTAATCACGTATTCACGTAGAATAATGCATTATAGAATTAATTAATTTAATAATAAAGAACCATACCGAGGACTTAATACTGACAAATTCATAATAATAAATAATAAATCTTAATAAAAACTAATATTACCACTTATTATTAATAAATCATACGAGTCTTGACAAATGATGAACGAGTGATAAGTTAAATTACTATTGGTATGCATTGCTGATTATCAATTATTATGTCATAATTTTGAATTACTGGTGTTGTTATGCGAGCATCTAATGCATTAAAATAATCAAAGGATTTAATTCGCTGGCTTTACCGATTACTAATGATAATACATATTTTAAAGTGTTTTTGATAAAGGCATTAGTTAATCTACCTCATATATCATTTAACTCGTGTATCTTGTGTTTTTAATTCAACTAACAGTTGATTATAACTATTATAAATATATATAAACATAGGTATCATTCAATATAAAAAAGTCGTTCTGCTATATAGTAGGTTTTGAGTGTACTTTTCTAGTTATTAAGTGGTCACTGCGCAATGAATGTGTTTAATTTTCATTCAATAATAAATCATTGCATACAAAAAACTTTTTAACCGGAACGGTGTTTAATCTATATATATATATATATATATATATATATATATATATATATATAAGGATATTTTATAGTTGATTTTTCTATTAGTAATATAGTAGGTAAAGTAAGTTTAACTAACTTTAAACAAATATAGGTTCATCACACATAATATTTAATATTAAAAAAAAAATGATCATTATAATATTTAATCGTATGATATTGTTATTAACTTATAACTGAATACCCACGTATAGAAGAACGGTAAATAAATTTGTAGTACAAATAAATCAAAATTAATATAAATATTTTTTTTTAAATACATCTAAATAAATAACTAAAATTGTTAAAGGGATGATTATTATTTTTTGTTTAAATATCTAATTTTGTGACATTTTTACTTAAAATGTCTATAAAAAAAAAACATCATATTATAACAATATATAGTAAGTCGTTATTAAATAAATAAGATCACCAAAATAAGAATTAATTAAAAGTCGTCATTGTAAAACTTATGAAAAAAAGTCGAAGTAATTTTTTATGAGCGTTTGGAAGTTCACATTTCTACGACATTAGATGAACAACTGTAAATTAAAGATTTTTCATCGAACGATTTCCTTAGTTTGTTGCAATTCAAAAAAAAATAACTATAGATACTTTAAATGTTTATATGGCCATTTTTATATAAGATAATAATATTTTAAATTTTTCAAAATATTATTGTACTATTTACAGAATTTTAAATTTCCAATATTTTGTTTTTTTTTCTATAAATATTGATAAAAAAATGTTTTGCTTGGTCCAAAAAGTTTGCAAATATAATACAATATTCCTAATAAATTTTCCATATACCAATTAAAAATCGAACATACATAGTCATAATATATTTTTATAAGCCTTTAAAGTTACAATTTTGATAAAACTCATCAAAATCGTCAAAATTTACTAATTTTTTTATAGTTAAAAATATATAAAATGTTTCATTTTTATTGCTAAACATTAAAAATTTAAAATAAGGCTTTTCAAAGTACGTTTCTTATTATACTGTAAAATCTAAAAATATAAAGTTTTTTTTTATTATCTTTTAACTTTACATTTGAACAGTATTACATACAAAAGACAAA
Source organism: Pentalonia nigronervosa (assembly GCA_014851325.1). Lineage (NCBI taxonomy): Eukaryota > Metazoa > Arthropoda > Insecta > Hemiptera > Aphididae > Pentalonia > Pentalonia nigronervosa. Next base: position 55,261 of record JACXSJ010001696.1, on the reverse strand, counting down.
ACATACATTACAGTGACCCAATCGACAATTACTGTACAACAGAGCGTACTCTGCCCACCTTTTTTTATGTATCATTTAATAATTTTATGAAACCATAATATTGTGAAAAAACCTAAGGAGGGATTTTATTTTTTATTATTATATATAGTACAATAATTTATGATCATTTTTTTATACAGGAAGTAAAACTGGATTTGAACTTTAACTATAGACCAATGTTAAAACGTCATTTCAGTATTTTCAGTGTTTTAAACACTTTTTCAATAAACATTGAACAAAACTGTATTTTTTTTGGTATGATTGCATTTACCGCAAGCTCCACTCGGAATCACTGTACGAATGCGATAATTATCAAACGCACGCTTAAAATAATAATATATTTCAGACTGCTAAATAACTGACAAGAACTAATATTTAATTAGATTTTTTTCTATCGACCTTTTTCAGTTTAACGAATAGTCATTAATGCTAAATACGTCTACATTACTGTAATAACCTACATATTTATATTGTCAACATGTACGTATTCATACAAATAAAAAACTTAGAATTTGAATTTATATTATTGCCAAATAATAATATAAATATTTTGTTTTACGGTTAAAAAATAAATCACTGTTGAATTTAATTTATTTATTACTTATTTTAATAATATAAATAAAAATTGAACTAAAAAGAATCAATTTATTACACTTACATAGATTTTCTGCATGTTATTAAATAATCAACATTGAGTACCTACTATGAATATTTCTATATTGTTAAAACATTTAATTACTTTTATTTCAAATCGTGTGCTATTTATTATTAAATCTCTGTAATGGACTACGTAATTATTATATTCATACATATTATAGTTTGTGGTTGAAATTGCATATTACACTACTTAGTTCCCCATTCTACACGTGTGAGTGAAATTTACATTTATTATGGTAAATAAAAACTCTGTACTAATAAAATCCATCTAAACACGTGTGTAACTATTTACATTTATTAGTTGATGTTTAAAAATGTTTTAAATATTATTTATTCACTTGTTTACGAATAAACGTACTGCGGGAATTTATTTATTGATTTTTTTTTATGTATATAATTATATTCTCCGAAGTAAAAGTACATTTTTTCAGATTCCATAATATAGCGAACCTAAGTTTAATAATATATAGTACTCTATTGTATAATATTTTAATATAATACATTTTTAGAAACTAATAGTTGCAAAGTTTGAAAAAATTTAAACATTATATAAATTTATGCTTTGTAATAAAAAAAAAAATTGTATGAAACACTTTAAAACCCAATTATTGCTATACCTAAATAAAGAACTATCTAATTATTATTTTATTTTATTGTGTATTTTTTCTTATACTTACAATTTTGTTAATTGTAAAGTTATAAACATAACAATAATAACTATATAATAGAAAACTATTTTAAAATTTATTTCTATAATGCAATTATAATAAATATCGTTATAATATAGTTTGTCGACCTAATCTCGATTTTATTAATAAATTCATTTTATTTAGTGAATTATTTCGTGCTTTATACAACAACAATAAAAATAATGACAATATTTTGTTTTCCCAAAATTAATATATTATAAAATCCAAAAGTAGTACTGTAAATATGTTCGCTTAATGTTTTATCTTGTTTTAATAATGCCATCGGTATTTAATTGAACACGAATAAATAAAATACCTCTTATGCATTCCGAAATATTATTAAGGTTCAATTCAATAATAAGTCTTTGTCTTTCAATATTATTAACCATGTTACACGCGCTAGCAGCTACAGATATATATATTATAATTATAATAACTAGATAGCAGACTCAGTATGCTTCAACGTATATAAAAATAATGCCCAGCGCCATTTGTCATTTGGTTTACAAATTGCTGTAATTTATCTATTGACTAAATCACATTTCAATATATTAAAAAATAATAATAGCATAATTCATATCATTTGAAAGATTAATAAACATTGCCCAAGTTGTAAATGGCCACTGAGCATCGTTTATAAGAACACAGTGGGCTATCTAGTTGTTATACATATTATCTATGCTAGCAAGTGGTGCCGAAGTCTTAAAAATATAGTCGGGCTAGGAATATTTAAAAAGGTCACAAAGGTCTTAAATATCGGTCCCAATGGCGTACCGTGGAATGGTACAGTAAAAGTATGAAGCAGCCCCATTCTAAATTTGCAAAATATATAGAACCGTGCCCGACTTTCAACATAGGGTTTGACGCTATTGGTGCTACCAAGAGAAATTATCTCCATCTTCAGATTATTTATATATACGGTGTATCTAAAAAGTCCCGTATCACCCTTAAAATTTCCGTGGCGAATAAATATATATTTAAATGTGGCTTTTATTCCAGTAATAAGTATAGAAATTCCAATTAAATGGAATAAGATTCAATTTTTTTTCAAAAAATACTATAAATATTTTTATACAATAAAGTTTGTTAAAATTTCAAGATGGCCATTTTTAACCATAATTTTTAAAACAGTTCAAAAAAAATTAAAATTGAGTGAAAATTTACCAAGTTAAAAGCAAATTAAATTTTTGATTTTTTAAGAATAATAGATACAATCAAAATACGAATTGCATGCTTTAATCAATCTCGATTGGAATGATGATTTGTTAATGACAATCTGAAAATATTTAATTATTAGTAGCGTCTCCGGCAAAAATTAAAATTACAATTCAAAATAATATTTTTAATTTTTATCGTTGATAAAAAAAAAATTGATACACAAAAACGAAAATAATTTATTACATTTTTTTTATAAATGTTCAAATGTGTTCCATTATATGTCACACAGAGTTGAAGTTTTTGGACCCAGATATTCTTAACATTTTCTAATGTCTTAGGAGAGATATTTTGTTCATTTTTTGGTGGGAATCATGTTTCCAAAAATCGAGATATTAATCTGTTGATTACGTTGTATGATGGTTTTTAATGATCGAGATACTCAATTGCATAGCTATAAGCAGCTTGCTTATTAGTTTCATTATTACGAAAGTAACATTTTACCATATCTATGTAACCATGAACTGAGAACGTATGAGTCATATTTTAAATGTTAAACAAAACAAAAAAGTTATAGTTAAAGACGATAATACGACTCTAATTATAGCTATAAACACAGAACACAAGTGAATAATTTTAATTATAATTTACGAAATTACGATATGCTTATTATTATTTTAAATCACATTTATAACTGTAAGAAAATTTTAGGCCACGGTTATTTATCCTATTTCGTAATTTTAGGTTCACTTCACGATAGTTATAATATTTAATAATAGGTAACCAATTTCGTTGTCTAGTAAACGATAAAACACAGCTATTGTTATTTCTATTTAAATCAAAATTTAGATTATGCATGTATAAGTTTTGACAGACTGAAATAAATATTTTATTACTGAAATGTAAAACCATTTTTGAATTATTATGAATTTTAACAAACAAAATACCAGTTATCAAAAATTAAAATATTTAATCTTAATTGAAAGCTCCACTAATAATTAAGTATTTACAGATTGCCCATAAAAAAAATCATCGTCGCAATCGAGATTGATTAAATTATCGGATTTGTGTTCTTCTAACAAGACTATTATTCTCAGAAAACCAAGCATTTAATTTGCTTTAATTTGGTTAATTTACACTCAATTTTAATACTTTATTTTTTAAACTGTTTTATTATCTAAAAATCTATAGGACATGCATACATCGGTTGAAAAAATAGACATATAGATATAATTTCGAATAACTTACTTGATTGGATTTATTACAAGACATATCTATCAATTCTAAACAATATTAAATATTTAGGGTTAAATGATTATCAGCCTTATAGCCGTAATATTAATGTAGTAATGACAATTACATATTCATAATCTATTTACTTTAAGTTTTATTACTGCATAATTGACGTATTTGAGCCAGTTCAGACGTACTTAAATATAATTTATAAAAATTTTTAAATCACAATTTATTAAATCAATAATAAAATTATATTTCATAATTATTTATAAATTGATTACAGACCTAACACTCCTATACTTTTATCAAACCTTGTATTATATTTTCAATTCTATGTTATACAAATTGAACATTTTATAAATGTTTATCTTAAAACTGTGAAAATTAAAACTTAAATGCTTAAAAACGTTATTATTCATCTTAAATATTTATAAATATCTATAATAGCAAGTTATGAAAACTTTGTATTAAATTGTCAAGCTTTTTGACTCAATGGAATAATTTTTATTGAAATTTAGAGAGAAAAAACCTAAAGAAAATTGAAAATATCTATTCATAGTTAATTCATAATCTATTCATAAACATTTAATAAAATCTTCAAGTCTCGACAGATCTTTGTTTTCGAGTTACACCAAAAAACCAATTTAGTCAAAATTTAATTTTGCCTGTTCTTCTTTAATTTTTTTTTTTTGATTTTTCTCAATTATTTTTCAAAATACCAAAATACATTTTCAGTTTGGACTTTTTAAAAGTACCGAATAAATCAAATTTTCTACCAGAAATCACCACTAAATTGAAAAATCAAATCATTTTTTTTTATTATAAATTGTATGAACAAACAAAAATGTACACATAAAAAACTCACTTCATTGTACAATTAATACATTCATAGCTCCAATCAATATCTTAATCTGAAACCATTAATCAACTGAGTATATTTTACATTTAGGTTGTGATATTTTGAGTTTTTATTTAAATGAAACATGTCATTAGTATCATATCAGAAAAAATAAATGATTTATTTGTTTATAATATTATTGATATTTTAGCATTTAAATTTTTCAAAAAAAAATATTTAGCATATTAACTAATTTAAAATAAATACATTTGAAAAACAGAAAACACATTTTCAATGATATATCTGTCTTTGACTAATTACATACTTTATATATATAATAATTTAACAAGCAAATATTACATTGTATAGTAAAAAATATGAATATTTTGCACAAATGTGTGAATTATTAACATGTGTTAATTAAAAACAATAATAGTCGTTGCGAAATTAATTCTATACAAATTCAATTTGCTATCAAAATTATAAGTTAAATTATGTTTTGAAGCTATTATACTTATTATAAGTAGTCCGAATCAAATGATTATCAATAAACCATAATATATACATAATGTTATTGATATTATACTATATTATAATATTATGAACATGTATCTCAGAATGAGAATAAAAGTATTTTGATAAATCATATAATGCTGTTTTAAAACAGAAGTGCCATTTAAATCATTTTTTCTTATAGAAATGCCATTGTATCTAATATAATATTTGATATGTTACTACTGTCAACTATTACAACTAATGTAAACTAATATGTTATATGCTGACCAATTAATTCAAGCATACTTTATTAATTACATTTTAATAATTTTTTTTATATTAAATAAATAGGTATTTTTAAAATTCAAACACTAAAAAAAACCCAAATATTTTTGATTTTTTATTCTTACATATTGGCTAAGGCGTATTTTACGTAATTTGTGGATATCAAGTAAGATAATTTTTAAGAATTTTTATAGAATATTTAAATTTCTTAGTATTTTATATAAGAATATCTATTAGTAATGTAATAATTAGTTTATAATTGATCACAAAAAGTAGATACTTACTTACCAATAAAATACATTTTAGAATATACATATTTTTTTGTTGTTGTTGTATGACTGTATAAGTATTAAAGTATCTAACATATGCATCATGTTATTACATTTAAAAATATTGGTATATCGAACTTTAAAAGAAAACAATAAGTAAATCTCGGAAAAAAATGTTTTTACAGACTTTTTTTTTTTTTTTTTGGTAATCTATAACAAGACTTAGTTAAGTTTTTGTTAACTTTATAGTTTTGCGTGACATGTTTAAAATGTTCATATTAATTCCAAAAAATATTTAATTTTTGAAGATTATTCAAATTTATGAATACTTTATCGTGAAAAAATAATGACATTCTTTATCGAAAAATATTTCAATATATAAATATTTAAAAGTTGTAATAAATAAAATCAATTATTTAAATATTAAATATTTATTTAAAAAAAGATGCAAAGTAATTTAATTCGTAGACAATTTTTATAATGTATGTATAGGTAGATGAAGTGTGATAATAATTTGATCAATTTTAACAATGATGCATTCCAAAAATGTTTCAACATTTGTGGTATTTAAAAAAAATCTAACTTTTACATTTCAATTCAAAATTATTTTATTTCGACATTAAAATACGTTTTTAATTAAAACTTTAACTATAATAGGATATAAAACTTAATATAGGTGGATATTCATAGTGTATAATGTACATCTTATATATCCATATAAAATCCATTATTATCATGAACTATCAAAGCGATTCGATGTCGGCAGAATTCTGTCCAATTGGTTTGCAAAAGTAAACGAGTATTTTACAATTTAGACAAACGCAAAGTACATAATCTATAAACGTCCAATTTTAAATCGTATTACATGTAGCTTTACGGGAAACTATCAGTGCACTTTAACTACATGGTTTAGTCTATATGGCTATACCTACATCAAAAGTGTTTTCCACAACAAAACGTATATTTAAAAAATCCATATCCTCGTTTAATATATGAAAATAAAGGTTTTAACGAAATCATTTATTTTAGATGAAATTTTGATAATAACAAAACTACCGTGAAACAATGAATAGACTATATAGTTCAGAAAAGTCCAGATGTTCTAGCCTAAAACAAATGCAAACTAGCCACAACTCAAAAAAATAGTTTTAAAAAAAATTGATTTGAAGTTTAAAACAAAGATATTATAAAGAGTTTTGCACTTACGTGTTTAAAATTTAAATACTTACAAGTATGCTTTAAAAACAAATATTTTAAAATATTCAGAAATACTTTTTAAGACACAAAAATGTAGACAAGTATCTGTGCTAACTTTGTAAAACACAAAATGAATGTAAAACTTTCTTAATTTAAGATGTAGCTGTATAGCTTACACATAATTATAGTATTTTAGAATGCCATATACAGAAATATGGTTATATAAAATTCAATATTATCGCTGCAGTATCACCAATTATGAAATGTAATAGTATATGAATAGCTATAACTACAGGAAAAAAAGTTATAAACAGTCTAAGCATAAACTAAAAATCAAACTTCTATAATAACTTCATTCGTGAAGAACTGATGCACTTTGATAAAAAAATAATAGCTGATTAAACGATGTGCTACTTGTATACAGTCAGTAACACGCGTGATATGATAAAATCTGGCTTTATTTATGCAGACAGGTTAGAATATAGGGAACGGATTAGGGTAAGCTTACTAACACTTTCTGTAACGAACACATCTTTCAATATTGATTTATTATTTAAATCATTAATTACTGTTGACAATTTTTATTGTTTTCTCAAAATAATGTAGGTATTATTATTGTGGGATTGCAAAAAAATTGATTTATTTAATAGTTCGATATAATTTAATGGACCAATAATTTTTCATTAAATCGCGTTTAAAGGATTATTAGCTCACAATTTATTCATTAAATATTTAATAATTTTTCATACAACCCGGCAAATGTATTGTAGGTAGGTCCATAAAAAGTTATCTAAATACAGTTTGTTTTCAACTATCTATTCATCGTAAGTCTAAATGTGTTATTAATGATTTTATTGTTTAAGTTCTGGTTTATTTATGAAATACGAAAATATGAACCATTAGATTATTTTTTATGTTATAATGGTAAGACTTAGCACCCAAATTAACCCAAACTCTTAACACCCTTGAAAATCCTCAAAAACCAGAAGTAGTACCTAAGTTACGTCCTGATAAAAGGTACTGATAATATTATTAATATTATTATGTTAGTAATGGATTTTACAAATATACCTACGTGAATTGCGTTGGACGAAAAATTGTTCAAAATAAGTTTAAAGATAAGTACCTAATATTTGTTGATAAATAAACCATAGTCTAAACCTAAACATTAATAAGTCGGTTCATAGTTACATAAATTAGTGAGAGTATATTATAATAATTGTAATAAATTATTAATGCAATGACAAATATATTAAAAGATTGGTAGATAAAAAATTATGCTTTAACAGGTTTAAAAAATGATACTGAAAGTATCATATATTTGTATTGAATCGTATTTTTTGGTGTTGCACCATTTAAATGTGTAATGTTTGGCATCAAAAATTCACACGATAGACAACTCAGCATCTCACTGAAAACATTAAACAGTTGATTTAATAAATTAATCTTTTATAAAATATATATTCAATTTTATAAAAATTTAAAAAAAATATACAATTTGAAGCTTATATAACATTACGTGATCAAGGCTTATAAAATAGAAAACAATAGAAAAAAAAACTTTATATGGTAATTATTGAAAAATACAAAAAACCAAAGTATTCAATTCGAACCTGTGAAGCAACAGTCTTTTCAATTTTTTCCAGTTTCAGTATAAATATATAATATTACATAATATAATTTTACTCTTATAATAATAATGAACAATAAAATTAACCTTAATTATTAAAGATTAAATTCAGGCTTGCTTGATAAAAAGTCAATATTTTCAATCATGCCAACATTAAAACAGTAATACTTACAGTCCAAAGTCTAATAAAATATTAAGGAAAATACTAGTATTTTCACCATTGAAAACTTACGTGTCATTTTCTATTACATACCTATTTTGTTGGACGTAATTTACTTGCATCAAAAAATACTCTGAAACTCAATTATGTACTTCAAAAAGGTATAATAATACTCAATAATTACCGTCAGCCAATAATTCATTAAAATCCAAATGTTTTTTTTTCTAGAAACCTGAATAAGACTATAATTTGTAATTAAGATTAAAAAATGCAGGTAAAATAAAATTTAAATACATATTTTGAAGTATGCAAATTAATAAAATAATTATTTTCAGTGTATTTTTCACGTTAAATTTGTTTCTAGTTTATTGACGAAAATAAAATTTGTGGATGGTAATATTTTTATTCTATTTATTCGTAACATATGATATAAACAATAACGTTGAGTTTTTATCATAGATATTATCACATTGAACCCTACTGGTATACAAAATATTGGTATTGGCCCCAAAAATCATTTTTTTTTCCAAATTTTTATTTAAATTTCATCAGCGGCTCTGTGCTTATTTAAATGTATACATATATTAGTTTAAGTACAACTAGGTGTATAAGATTAAAAATTTTCAGTCAAAAGTTAATTGATGTTGACATATTGCACGGGTTGAACAATTCGGGTAGACGAAGATTTTAGTTTTCAGTCTCTCGTTTTTGTATGTATGACATTTGGTCAGAATTTGTTTGACGGTAAGGTTTATTCCAAAGCTACTGTATACTAACAGTTCTGCTATCGTCATTAATTATGCAAAAATAATACTATAACTAATAAAAAAATTTTTAAAATGTATACGAAAATTTTGGATTTTTCTACAATTTTCCCGTCTATCGAGTATAATAATTATACTACCGGCATTTAGCACAATAACGGACTAACCCACAAATATAAAATATTTGAGTTAATGACATTAATAGCAACTATACACCATATAATTCAATTCATAAACAATATAAAGTTATAAATATTTTTAAAAACAAGGATGGACTAAAATGGCTTAGTCCATTTTTACATCCTCGGTTTTTTTTTTATTAAATGTGGGTTTGTCCACTTGAATTTTACGGTTTTATCTAAGTATAAAATATAAACACGTGTGACTATTAACACAGATTACATAAAAAAAATATCTAATCTTTGGCTATTAATAATTATTATATTTTTAATGGTTATGTTCTTAATAATAGCTTATATTTTTATGCGAATTATCAAACAACGATCTAAAAAGATGGTGTATACAAATAAAGCCTTATTTTTATTTTGTTGTTATGGACAACGTTGCGAGTTCCTGTGATTTATTATTATTTATATTGTATTTTATTTCTTATTTTTATTTATTCTTTTTTATTTATTATTTATTTATTATTATTTATTGCGTTTAAAAGGTAAAGAATATGTTGATATTAAAGGCAAAGTGGTACCTCAGAAACAACTAAAAGTAGGCTCTTGTCGTTATTCTAATAAATGTCACATTAAAATAACGCAGATACGACAAATAAAAATTTTTAATGAATTTTACAGTCGCGATAGTTTGAACATGCAAACATCATATTTGTTTACAATGATTAAAGTATGCAATAAACAATGCTCGTATACGCAAAATCCTAATAGTAGAAGACAAAAATCTCGTGTATATTGTTTGTTAGATTGTAGTGGAATCGAAGTTAAGGTTTGTAAAGAATTTTTCCAAAACACACTTCAGATATCAGCTGGACGGATTGATAGAGTTCTTAAAAATAAAGGAGAAAATTGTACCCCTCGCAGTGATCGTAGAGAAAAGGGTCCACTGGCAAATAAGACATCTCCGAAAAAAATTGCTGAAGTAAAAGATTTCATAGAGAAATTTCCCGCATACGAAAGCCACTATGCCCTTCATCAATTTACCACGAGTTTTACAATAGCCTTAAGACCAATGCTCAAAATATTAATAACGAAATTCCACTAATAAATTTCTCTAGTAATGATGAATAAAAAAAGGATTGAATATTTTGGTCATTTTAAATGTTAATGTTTATTACATTCTTAAATTGTATTTGTTAAATTTTTATAAAGTTGATTACATAAAGAAATGTTTTATTTTTTTTTTATAAAATATTAAAAACAATATTATTAGTATTAAATTTAAAAGTTGATTATAAGGAAAAATTTTATTTTGTTTTAGTTTTTTTTTTTTTAATTTTGTTTTGTTTTAATTTTTTTTTATATAAAACATTGAAACAGTATTATTAATATTAAATTAATTAAATGTTGATTATATTATATGGAAAAAATATTTTGTTTTGTTTTAATATTTTTTGTAAAATGTCGAATAAGAATTATTAATATTAACATTAATATGTATAATGTCTTGGTAATGTATTGTTTATAAAGTTTTGAAACATTCTCTTTTACTATTAAAAATTGTACAATATTCTTACGCGATTCAGGTTAGTACATGACCAACAATTTATAAATAAATGGACTAACCCATATTTAATCAAAAATTGCTGTGATTTATAAAATAATGAATTCAGCAATCACAAGTACTCCTTTAATTAAAATGAATATGCAAAAAATAAAAATTATTACGTTTATGGTTTTTAAAAAAAATGATCGACAAAAATAGCATTTTATGTTTTCGCCTATAACTCAATATGATTAATCGTGAGTTAGTCCGTTATTGCGCTGAAGGCCTCCTTAATTATTAATTAGTTATTATTCTTAATTATTAAGAACCTTAATTTTAGGATATATCTTATGACATGCTTAGTATTTTAAGTTGTTTTAGTTTTTAGTAATAATTTTAATTGGACGTCAGCATCTGGCTTAATTCACAGTTCATCGTTCAATATTCCTATCAAACTTGAATTATTTATTTTCAAAAAAACCATTCAACCAGCTCTTTAATTAAATTAATCTGAATCTTAAGTAATAATTTTATTTTAAATATTAAACTTTTCATTTCGGTGAGCAAATTCTTTTAAATAATTATGAAATATTTATCTAATTCAAAAAAAAAAATGTTTAAATACATTTATTGACCCATATTTAGCTGTATTAGTGCTGTGCAATTAGAATATCATTATTATATACATTGAGTGAAATAAGTAAACAGAAAATATTTTTAGTTTTGCGAGTTATGTTTTTTTAGTAAACACACAGAGAGAATATTATATTAGTTATATTTAGTTATATTAGTTCTACATCAAATACAACTAATTATTTTTGTTATTTATGAATTGCAACATATTTTTAAAATAATTGTAATATTTACGATATTAAATTGTAATTAAGCTTAATTTGTTATTTAGTTAATTTACAGTTGTTCAGTTTGTTTGGTTTAATCGTCTATTATGTTGTTATCTACGGACGGTTTGTATATTATTATCATTGTTAATATATAAAAAATATCTCTTTAGGCGTTCATAAATAAATATTTATTATTTTACATATTTAGGCAAATAATAACTTTAATAATTTATAACTGTATACTTTGTGAGCAAGCGCGATCACATTAGACATTTTGTATAAAAGGTATATTAATACGCATTGATTCTTAACATTCAACACAACCATCTGAGGAATAATAATGCTTGTAATTTCGATATAGCGTTTTCTTAAATGCAAAATATAATACTTTGGTACTATAAAGTTATGAATTGGTTTTTAGGTGATATTATACTAATTATACCGTTTTTAATATAATATATTTATTGTTATATTGGGAAAAAAATGATCTAAGTAGGCATTCAAATTTCAAAATATAATCAACTTTTATAACATTTTATGCATACCTATATTATTTTAATATATATATTAATTATACTAAAAAAAATATTAATTTTCTAATCACATAACTATATTATACTTACGACTTATACCTATAAGTAAGTAATATATTATACTATCACGTAAGACGTACAAAATTAACATATGTTGTATAAAATATTAAAATCACTAAAAATTATTCTACACATTATTATTTAGTTTTATTGGCCCAATTATCCCAATTTAATATTATGATCATTCAATGTTTTTAAAGTAGTAAATACAATTAACTTCGGTCAGCTGGTTGATTGATTGGTATAAATCTATTTCTCCAGTCATGATTCATCATTATATTCTTCAATTATAGTTTATAAACACCAGCATTATAGTAAATTCGAGGATGAATTATTTCGCCTAAAATAAAGAAGAAACCTATGTAATTTTATGATCGAACTGTTTTCAAGAAAAATATTTGAAATAATAAATATGTAATAAATAATATATATAGTTTCTTTAATCTGACATACAATAAAGCAAAATATAATACATTATTCTGTATTCACGATCTTATTTACATCATCATTTTTTTCATAACATAATTATTATAATGTTTACAATATAAATTTATTTATGAAGCAACAAATTTAATGCAACTACCAGAAATTTAAAAATAAATTGTGCATGAAAATATGATAATATTCAAAATCAATGTTCAACAAAATAAAGTTCCTTTTTAAATTAATAGAAAAATAAATGTAATGTAAAATATTTAATTCATTTAGTAAAACCAGCGGAATATTTTATCTAGATTGGTCATCGGTAGCTAACTTTTTTAATAACACTGAACGTACTCAGAAATATATATATATATATATATATATATAATATTATTCAATTTATATTTTGATTATAATATAATTTTATCAAAACTAAAAAACCTAATCCTCAATTCTCTAGATTAAATATTGAATACACATTTTAATAATTATAGTAAGTTCAGGGGCGTATACAATAGAGGAAGTAAGGATCAGAATATTAGATTCTCATGTAATTTTATTTTTATTTTAATAATTTCTGTAAAAACGTCAAAATAACTCGGAAACCAGATCAAATAGTAAATTAAATAATAGTGTTCTATATTTGACGACGGCATAAAAAAAAATAGCAATTGCAATTTTTAAGGCTGGAAAAATATTTCTTTAACCTCTTGATACAACAATTCATATAGATTTATATTAAGTCCTGTAAGAACGTTCAACAAATTCAATCATAATATGTACAAAGTCAGAAATCCTAAATCCCAAATTCTCAAAAAGGAGTTTTTTAGAAAAAGCTTCAAAATATAATATTATTGCTCATATTCTTAAAAAAAAAAATGTAGCTATTTACCTATTTCAGTATAAGTTGATATCTAATACATACTTCACATATATTATATAAATATATAATGTATAATACATGGCGTCAGTATAATAGTTTGATAAAGTTTGACAATGTATTATAGTTTTTAAATATATTATGCATGAAATACAATAAAACTTATCGCTGATCTTATCATCACAGCTCCTGTTCCGCGATGATATAGTTGAATAATGATATTACAGTAAAACGCGATAGTGGCAATAGTATAACAGCTAATGCCATTATAGTTTAATGAAATTGTGAGCTGTGAGATCGTGAGGAAAAAATGATATTTGCTGTCACAATGGCACACGATAGAGCTTTCCACTGTCAAGCGTGCATGATACCTAGTTGATGTGGATTTAGGGGGATTAGGTCTAATCTAAAGTTATTATTTCATATTTTTTTTTAGAGCATTAAATATCTTAAAACCTCTAATTTTTGTAGTTTTATAGTTTAAGTTTTTTTTCGCTGATCCCTCCCATACAAAACATATATATACGCTGTTGACTAAGTCCACACATATTTGTATTGTTTCTTGTATGTCCTCGTAACAGTGATCAATGATTATATATGATAGATACTAACATTTCAAAAGTTGAATGAATGACTGCTAAGAAAAAGTTTATCGATGTTATGATCTGTTGAATTTTAATGGTTATTGTTCATTTTATTTAGAACAATATGTATGATCATTATTAATTACTAATTGTATAAATCGAGTTTCGCAATTTATAAGTCTTAACAACAATTTATAAACGACCCTATGGAACATATTATTATATTTAAATGAATGCATATATATATATACTATTTTTATTATTTTAAAAATATTAGTTATGTTATTAGTAAGTTGGATTATTAAATATTATTATTAGTTTATTTCAAACTGCTTTGTGTTTTCTATCATTATATTATAATTTTAAATAAATATTCTCACTATAAACTTTTTATATTTTCACGCCGTAATTTAATAAACAAAAAATCAACTTTTTAATCAGTTTTTAAACAAAATAATCTAATTATAACAAATTTGATCGTTGAATACTATTATCAAAAACTTAGTTGTTGCTTTAAATAAAGGGCCCCATAACTGCCAACTTATTTTAAAAAATAATATATATAACACGATATATTTGACATGCTTTGTACACGATTAAAAATAGGTTCGTCGTGTTTTTATTAATGGTCGACAGACGAATCGTTAGCTTCACATAGATGTGTATCATTTTATATCACTTACGCAAAGAAAAGACTCGAAAAAGACGGTTTTGTTGTTTGCCTTCATGTACCTACTGTGGCGTTACGACTGTACGAACAAAGGCTTTGCCATTGAGTAGAATGGAATCCTGAAACACTGTCAAATGTTTGTCGCACGATATGGTTTTGATTAATTTATTACTCGTTTCAGCAAAACTTTGACCACCATAATTTTCCCATATTATACTGAGTTCAAAAAGAGAAATTAAATTTTAAATGAATTTTCAATAGATTGATTATGATTAAAAAACGCGTGTAAAGTTTATAGTTGACACCAAAGTCATTTCTCATGTTTAAATTTTAAAAAAACGAGTATCGTATAAATTTAGAAACATTATATTACACTAAAGTATTTTGATTATCTCTAATAAAGATTTTAAATAATGCATATTTATCAACATGAAAAAGTTGGGAGTCTTATAATAATATGTTTTTGTTACATGTGACTTCGAGAAATAAATATATGAGCAGTATAAGCTTAAACAATTTTATTCAGGTTTTCTCGTAATTGAAAAATAAACATCAATAAATTATACTCAATTAATCTATCTAATTAATTCGATAGTCGTTTCAAAGTTTGAATTGATTTTTAAGTGCAACGGTATATTGCTATTACATTTAAAGACCACTTAAATATCACAATATTCCAGTATTTAACTGTTTTTCTTTTAAGTTGCATTAATTATTAAATTCAGTAATACAATCATATATATTATATAATTATAACAAAAACGGAAATTCATAATAAATTGCCCTAATTCTTGTTACATTTTAATGAACATCACAATAATTTATAATACAATCTAGTAGGTACTTAGGTACTACAGCAAATATTATATTTAAAAATAAATATTATTTTATTTGTTTGATTTTTAATAATAAATTAATGGCTTGAAAAACACGTAAGTCTGCTTTTGATTAACTGCATTTAATACTTAAGAATCAATTAAATTTTGGAGATTTATAAATACCCAAACACCATCAACTATGTATACTTTTAAATGTAATGATGCTGTGTTAATGTCAGCTAAAAGGACAAACAAAAAATATATTTCCAAATAAATTATACTAAAATTGTATTAATCTTTTGTATAATATAATACATAATTTTAAGAAGAAATATAAAGATTATTAAATATACATCCAAATAAATACCTTGCAGTTGATGCAAAGTTACTACAGTAGACGCCGTTTATAAAACTCACACTGGGACCAGTGCAAAGTGACTCTTATAACCGATTGAATTCTATAGAAAAAGTGGGAAAAAAACAAACAATTTTAGTTAATTATTGACTTTATTTTGCTACCTACTTTTCCTATTA
Organism: Pentalonia nigronervosa; assembly: GCA_014851325.1. Classification (NCBI taxonomy): domain Eukaryota; kingdom Metazoa; phylum Arthropoda; class Insecta; order Hemiptera; family Aphididae; genus Pentalonia; species Pentalonia nigronervosa. Next base: position 38,832 of record JACXSJ010001696.1, on the reverse strand, counting down.
AATATTATTAAATAAATTATAAATATATAATACATACATACATACATACATAATATACATAAATATATTAACTTTCATAGATTTTAATCTTTTGTAAATTTGAAACGCGATAAAATTTGTTGTAGGTACATAGTCTATGGTATGATTAGAAACTAGTAATAAGTAATAACCAACACAAAAGTTTATTTTCTATAATTTTTCTTTCGAAATTTAAATGGTATAACTGAAGTAGTGAGTCTTATAACAGAATTTTTTTTAATGAATTTGAATACGTTTGGAACCATTTCAGGCAATGTTGAGTCTAATAAGCGACTGAACCTTATATCCGTGAGTCTTATAAACGACGTCTACTGTACATTAGATTATTTTTAAAACTAAAAAAAAAAATAATACATATATAAAATTACATAATATAGGTACAATAAAATAAACTAACAAAATACATAAAAATTATTTGTATAGGTCATATTTTTACAAACGCTTTTACATCATTTTTAAGTAATCACTTTAAACTATGGGATAAGTATAAGTTACATGGATAGGTACTATCGAATATTAGATTTTTGATTACACGCCTATACCTGTTTTTAAAGTTGATAATGTACAAAGTAAAAATCTGAGAGATTTAGTAAATTCGTGAATTTTGTTTAAAATGTCAATTGAAGAATTAATCTACCCATACAAATGATTATGGAGATTTAAAATCCGAGCAAATAAACTCCATTGCAAATTATCTGTCAAATGCTTGGTGATACTAAATTATTTCTAAAGTTGTCCAAACAAATTACCGTTTTACTAATTAGCATCTGCATGAAAAATGGATACTAAATGACAAATAACGAATTATTCAATTGTTTAAATTACCTACTACAGTAAGCATTGTAATTACTGTATTCAAATCAAGACGAAATAATTTTTAAATAGATCTTTACAAAATGTATTCGAGCGTTATTTTTATACGAAATTCAAGAAAAAACCAATCTATAATATATTAATATTAGAATTTTACTGAATCATAATTATGATTATTTAACTTAACATTAATATTGTCTAAATTATTTCATAACAATCATAACTAATATGTGTATTATTGTTATTTAATTTTTGTAAGCACAACTTATGATGAACATTTTTTTTAAATTGGTAAAGTTGATAACTTAAAAACAAAAATGAATCGAAAAATTAAAAAGTTGAAAATTTTAAATGCATAACCTATACATATATAAAATATACAAATAAATAGTTCAATTAGATCTAGTATATTTCGAAAATTACATCATATCAAGTCTAGAAAACTTTTGTAACCATTTTACTACTTAAATAAATGCCTAAGAGGTGGTTAATTTTTAATTCTGATAAAAATAAAAAAAAATTTTAAATGGAAATTCTATCATCAATTCTATAAGTGTTTATTAATATAAATATAACTTATAATACAATACTTTATTTATATTGTCATTGCTTTTTGTCCTCTTAAAATGTTGAGTTTATACATCCAAGTTAAAAATGATATTGCTAAACGTGCTTAACATTCAATCGATTAAGATGTGTCATACTAATATTAAATTAATTTAAAAATGTTTAATTCAATTTTTCTTAGTAATAATTATTTATTATTATAAGATAATAATATAGTATTACATGTGTAACCATATTACAAAATCTGCATAAATTACCAAAATAATACAAATGTTTTTTAATGTACATTTAGGATAAAAATACTCATGTGTTCAGCATACCTAAGTATAATTGGATTAATTTCATGGAAAATTAATTAACATAATATTCACGTCAGTCCTCTAAAGTTTAAATATCAAGCGTAATAATTTATGGTAATCTATTTTAGTAATACTTCCAATATTAATACACCGAATTAAAAGCAATTACTTAGTATTTATGTTTTAAAGTTGGCACATAAATTAACATAAATAAAATACTTTAACACTTACTATAATTAGAATGTTTCAATAAACAGGTTTCTAAGAAAAAATATCTTCTAGTATAAAACATTTATTTTACTTGCAATGTTAGCACTCTTTGGAAAATTATTTTTAAAACGCGTATAATTTGACTAAAAAGTATTTGAGAATATAGTACCTCGTAAATCATTAATATCTCCAAATAGTCCAAATAATATTTTTAAAATTATTTAAGAAATTGAATAATAAATTGTACGAAAACAAAATTCAAATATTATGATATATATATATATATATATATATATATATATATATATATATATATATATATATATATATATACATATACCCATAGATATAGGTGATATATACATACAAAACATGATGTAGTATTAGCACAACGGGTAGTAAATTCCTCAAAAGTAAATTCAACTATACATTGTTTGCATATTTAAAAAAAACAAATTGTTTGTAATATATATATATATATATATATGTAAAAAACATTCAATATGAATGAATCTAAAATGAAAAGTTAGATTTTAGAAATGAAATACTTAGATGTTTTTTAAAATTAGTCAAATTTTCTAAATCTAAATTGTTTTAATTTTTTGGATAATACATTAGTAGCTATAATAATAATTAGCATATAGATATATTATATTATTATGCGTGCATAATTCTTTATTTAATTAATAATGGAAGCAAATATTGGTGAAATAAAGTTTACCAGTTATATTTTTAATTAAAACTTGCATAACATTAATTCAATACAAACAATTTCATAATTAAAATAAACTTGTGTAATTGACTATCAATACTTAACACACTCACAAGTATCATATACTAATATTGTTTTTGAAAAATATGCGTTAACTGTTTGAGTTTGGTAAATGTATATGGTGTATCACCTTTTATTAATTGCAAGGGTTCAATACAATAGTTTTTAATTATTTTATTATTTTTCCATTTTCTGTATTCTGTAGAATACATAATATAATACGATCATGCTCAAATCACAATGTTTTAGTATTGTACATTTTTTATTGTCAATTTATTTTCATCACGTCATATCTCGACTGTTTTAATTTTAGTTCCAGCTCGAAGCTTACATGTTATTATAATAAATTACCTTTTTTATGTAATTTTTTTTTCTTTTGGCATATTTATCTTTTACTTAATATGTCTAAATACATAATTTCAACATCTAAATTATTAATCATTACGTATATGATATACATATATTTATAAGAATACCTATTTAGCTTTTAATTTTGAGCACAAATATTTGAATTACAAGGATCCATTTTGATTATTGAAAGCATCACTCTGTGATTAAAACATATCCAACAGTTAATATGAAAACCGTACCAATAATAATGCTTAGGAAAATTATCAATGACAGAAAATCATAAAGATATTAATATTATATATTAACATTCGAAAATAAAAATAAAAATATTTCACTTCATTCAGAATTATAAATGCACACAAAATAGAGTTAAATTAAAAATATTAAACATTTTTTAAATACAATTTTTACATGCGTCAATGTAAAATCATTATTAAAATTAAAACTAAAATAATGTGTGTTTATATGCTTATAGATATATGTTATCCAAACTACCTTCTAATAATAAACAGTAAACACTCGTTTTAGTTGTGTACATAAAAACTACTGGTGTGAATGTAATTCGTTTAAAATACTATGGATATTGACATGAATGTCACACCCACCTGCATTCGTGTCAACTAATATTGTTTTTGACAGCATACATTTTTTCAAAATAAATGTATATATATTAACGTCATTTAGTACATCACAGTGATCAAATAGTTAATTTGATTTTATTCAAAAATATATAATTTTTTTTTGTTTCATCTGCATACAGATGTTAATTGAGGTAGACTTGATGACTTTTATTATCTTCAATTTCATATTTGAATTATATTATGCTGTATATATTTTTTTAAAGTTAACATTAACCTTCAAAGTTATACCGACGAAATAAAAGGAAAAAAACAATAATATATAAAACTCGAAGTATTTAATATACTTTAAAATTAAACTTAATAAATATGATCAAACCAATCATAATTGTTATACAATTATAATAACTATTATTATTTTCAACATCATCAGTTGATGGGACTATGTTTTGTAAATAACAGGAAAATACAAAACAATCAATGTACTTGGAAAGGTCAAAAACCACAGAGTGTACCGTTCAAAACCACACATTTTAATTGGATCGAATTTCAATTTTTCGTCTTTGTTTGAAAAATACTTTTAAATTCATGAAACTAATTTGAAATATTTAAAATATAAAATTATTTACCAAACTCTAATATTTAATGCTTCAGTGTTTTAATTTTCTTAAATAGATTTCATAAGTAAATTACTTCGGTTATTTTTTTTTCAAAATGTCATATTTACAATCGGTCATTGTTAGTGAGTTATATTTATCCTGATCAATTATTGTACATACGTCATATTTAACAGAATATAAAATTATTTAAAACCACGCGCATTTTTCATTTAAAGTGGAAAAATAAAATATTATACGTTCATATTTTTAATGTTTATTAAAAATGATAACTATATTAAGGTCAATTCTAAATGCAAGGGACAATGTCCGAAATTGTCTAAAATATATTTTAATAATACGCAATTTGTTATCATTAACGTTTAAAAATACGATTTTATAAATTTCTGTAACAATTTAATGATATACATTTAATTTTTTTACCAGGATTGGTAAAATGTATATTATACTGCACCTTAATACTTTAACTCAAAAAGCCATATAAAAACTTATATTAATACGTTCAATACATTTTTTTTAAATTCAAAAACATATTCTAAACTCTAATAATAAATATTTAAAACATAACCAAGTGATTTAGGGAAAGTGTATATTCAACAGTATGTGCTTTTGATAACTCCCACTAGGAAATGGTTGAATAAACTTGTAAATACAAAGTAAGTAGAGAACTTAAATGTACGTTTGCTCGTTAACGTTTGCCATGTAAATATCGTCTACTTAGTGATCATTAAACTAGAGAATTAACTATCGATGACCAAATTTTGTATTGAAGTAGATGACATTGAGATTGAACAGTTCGGAAATGAAAAAAATACACACAAACTTTGGTCAAATAGCAATCAGCAGTAACAACATTTTTAAAATAAAAGAAAGTGATTTATCAATTTTTTGACCGAACATAATGCATCCATTTATCAACATAACTTGTCGGATAATAGAGGTAGTAAAATATAGTGATCAACCAATTATAATACAACCGTCATGGAGATGATACCGGAGAGCGAGGATGATCAACAATACAATGCGCTCAAAAATAACAAATAACTTATAGGACATATATATTTTATGAAACGTCATTTATTTCCCATAAATGTTGAAAACTTATGTTTAAATTTGTTTGTTTACGTCATACTTTAATAAATTGTCAGTACAATTGTTTTAATGAAACAAATTATTATCTCTGACACAATTTAAACATCAAATTAAAAAAAAACACACAACGAAAGTGTAATAATGTTATGTTTTATTATGCCATTTATCTAATGCAACGAAAAATATCATTTTGCATACTGAATAGCTCAATGTACCAATGTAAATTATAGACGTAAACTCCTTTTAATGTAATCATGATCCGTTACAATAAATTGAGAATAAAATTGAATCAGTTATAACTTAGGTAAGAATTACTAATGAGTAGTTTCCTCGTCGTGCTATGTAATCATCGCGCATTGTAACGTATTGTATTTTATTTCTGTTTAGGTTGTTCAGGAGTATAGTTAAGGGGTGATGAGGAGGATAGATCTCCCACAGCTTCTAGTATTTCATCATTCCGGCTACCAGTATACTTAAAAATATCGTGAAAATGTAGTATTTTGTGTGTACAACATTTGTAAGCCCCCCTCCAGAACAAATTCCTAATTACACCATTATCTGTTCTAATTCTAATAATATAATTTAACTTTTTGTTAAAAAGCGTTAAAACAGGTTAAGCGTAGAGCACGTAAGACTTATTAACCCAACTGCAAACTACATGTCAAATTGTTTCTTCTCAGTTTCAGTATGTTTGCTTAAAAATATTTGAATATTTCAAGGAGAAGAGAGAAAAAAATGGTCATGAATTGGCCATAAAAATAAACAATTTGAGTATTTCTATTTACTATTTTATAAACTTGTCCTACAGGTCATGCTCTATTTGATTTCTATAAAATAACATTTAAAATGAAAGTTCTAAAGACCCTACGAGGTAACAAAAACAAACACTACAGTAAAGTATCATAGGGCTTGAAAACCCTACATGGTGATTTTATTCATAATTACAATTTTTGTATTGGCGCTTGACCTGTTAATTATGTAAAAGATACCAGCTTATTGATTATCATGCACTGATTGAGTACCTACAACAAATTGTATATTAATTCATAATAAAAACAGCTGATATTCGTAGGAAATTTATAGAAATGTATTCCTAAACAATGTCATATGAAGCAATTTTCAAAATGTTTTAACACTTTTTCAAAAACTTTAGTATGAAGATTTTTTAATTGTGTTGATATATTTATATTTTCTGCAATTTACAATCAAATATATTCTATCACGTATCATCGGTTAATGAAATCGTGTAAGTCATCAAGTGTAATATTATATTCTATATTATAGAGTATAAAACAATAAAAAAATACAGTCCAAAATGTATGTTATAATTTTAACTTAATTAAATATAAACCTTGATCAGACATTTTACATTGAACTCCTGAAACTATTTAACTAGACTAAATGTCAAAAAAATCAAAAAAATCATCATTGTAAAATCAATATATTTCCTTTGGATTCTGTTTCTATTTATTATGGTAAATAGATATTACATATCTATTTTATACATAAAATTTGCCAATAAAAATATATTGATAATTTCTTAGACCCTCAACTGAATCTTAAAATATTTATTAGTAATCATTCAAATGAATAATTTTTTCCCCTAAAATAGTACCTTGGTAATAATAATATACCTACCATAGACCAATATGTTACGAGAGGTGAACAAACATATTTTTCATAGAGTTTCTATATCATGGAACATTTTCAAATTTATTTTAACATATTTTATGATTTTGAGTTTTAATATTTTTTCCAACATTAAAATTAAAAATTAAATGACGTAATCACATTATTCTACATAGCTTATGGGTAATTAAATAACTTAATGTTATGATTTATATTATGTTAATATTAAAAATTATTATAAAGGTAAATCATAATAAAAATGTTCTCACTATTTTAATAATGTACAAGATTAATTTACATTTTCGACATTTACGAGTACAAAATGTCAACATTTATATTTTTATATTGTAATGACTAAAAATTGGTCGAAATCTCTGAAGACGATCATATGTCTCTGAATCAATTACTCAATTATAAATTAATATATTACCTCTCCAATCCTTATAGCGACATCCCTGTTGAAACCGTGATTAGCATTTAAAATATAGGTGAGGTGGCCGGTTTGTACTTTAGAATAATGAGACCTTTTTTCTTGATTCATTATTATCAATTTAATTTAAATTTATAGATACACATCAACATACACATTTTAATTTATTATAATAAACGTTTACAACTAATTTTCACATTATGTCTTTCTGCCTAGAAGATCTGCGTAGTCCTTTATACTCGCTTTCAATCGTCTATGCAGAAAGACAGTAATAACACAACAGGGCTGGTGACTAAAAACTGAGTTCCTTATGTCTAATGTTTGTGTGTATGTGTACATGTGTATGTGTGCGTGTGTATGTGTGTAATATCTTATTGTTGTTCCTATTGAATATTGTAACTTATTCTTATCCTTAATCGCTATCAATTATTATAATTATTTTATTATATTATATATTTTAAATTTAAAAAAGATATAATGGCTTAGGCGCACATCATTACAATATAGATACATAATTTTGAATTAATGACTTATGACTCATTAGTTAACACATATTTGTTAGCTATAATTAGTTTTTACCTACTCAATAATTTGTGATAATTTTGGAAATCATATAAATATTAAATGTAACTTCCTACCTAATCACAACCTCAGACTAACGGGGTAGGTAATTTTGTTATGAATTAGAACATTGTGTTGTATTTAAATATTTAATAAGAAATCATATCAAAAATTATATATATTTTGCTTTTATAATAACTTGTATTTAGTCCATATTCAAAATTCCAAATTACTTAAAATACTAGTATGATACTTTTTTATTTTATTTTCAACATAATAAGAACAATTTAAATATTTATTATTCAATTGGTAGGTACTTCATTATTATTTTTTGAACTTAATTTATTTATATATTTTAGCATGCAATTATAATAAAATATTTTAAGGTTAAATTGTTTATCAAAGTTAAAAACTCAATTAACGTAGGTAGTTAACGATTTATAAGAACAATTAATTTTACACACATATTTCAAAAAAATGAACAGTAACATATTATTTCAGTATTAATAAAATGTCTTTGTCGTAAAATATTTTAACAGATCAATACGTGATTCATTTGCAGACCACATGATTCTAATAACTGAAATATTTACCCCAAGTAATTTATGAAATATGAAGGTAAGAACATTATAAAACTATGTGACCTAGTTTATCAAAATAAAGGACCTACAAATTTAACCCTCCAACAAATTTCAGAATTAAATGAATGATTTAAATGAAAACAATAAATAAATATTTTGACTAGTGGCGATCTTAGGATTTATTTTTAGAGGTTTGAGAGATAAATTTGGCCGACTTTTAGAAAAAAAATCGGGCGTTTATATACTATAGCTATATATTAAATATTATAATAGGGTGACTTAGTAAAATACCTTGGAGTTTTACTAGACAATAAACTTTCGTGTAAATTCCGTGTCAATAAAAACTCACACAAGGCCGTACCAGAATGAAAACTTTCCGCACCTTAATAAACTACAAATCTACACTCAAAAAAAGCTTTACTTCAACTATATACCTAAATAATCCGACCGTTAATCATATATGTTTAATCCCAGTATGAGCATCAGCCTCTCCCACAAGAATCAAAAAAAAAATCCAAACTCTTGATAACAAATTCCTATGGATAAGTTTAAAGGTTCTGTAGTCATGAGAAATGTGCAGATACATAATAGTACGGAAATACTCCTTCTTTGAGACTAAATTAAAATTTAATTTGAAAATTTACTGCGCACAATACTTAATCTATTTATATGTATTAATTCTATATCTACTGTCACTACTCACTAATAATCAATACTGTTTATATAACATAACATGCAACAAATAGTTACTACCTGTTTAAATTTGGTAACTATTAAAACGTTATCTATCACTGGAACGATGTTTCAGTGATGGATAAATACCAAACTAGGGAATTTGAGAGGAGTTAGATGTTAGACAAGACACTTAATTATAACGAGTATAATTTAACGTATATTGAAAAAAAAAATATTAATAGTATAAATTATTTTACTTTGCCGATGACTTGGTAATAATATACTAAACAAGCGATGAAACGAGACTTGTTCGACTCACTATTACCTATATCAAGCAGGCCGAATGATAATATTGATGATATAATTATATAACGATAATGTTAATTAAATCAAAATAGTTATACCTTTATGGTAGGACTCTGAGATAATACAGAATGAATGAAATGTGACACATACGTCTGGGATACAATATAATATGTAATAAATATGTATATTATACATAGGTAATGTAAATATTTTATCAATCTTGTAAAAATATACAAATATGTTAAAATTTTGGTTATTTAAACATAAAAAATAAAAATATATAATATTTACTAGAACCCAGATTTGTATGACGTGCAGTCTATGCGTAGTTTTTCTGTGTGATCGCATTGTTTACATTATGTGTTTCATGACATTGAGATTAAAATTATAAACATTTTTAACATGTTTTCTGACTAATTTTTGAAACAAGTTGATACATAGTTACTCCTGTTTTAATGCAAGTTGTTAATTGTTATATTTTATATTCAATATCCATACAATGTATAATAAACATTTGAATATATATTATAAATACCTATTTTGCTTTTTAAATTGTGAGTGGAGCGATAAATGTATTGACTTTACAATGTGTGTTTTTTATTACTTGGGTATTTATTTTTATCATTGCTTATTGTACAGTGGAAATGCATCAAATTTGAATTTCAATATCTTTTCTGGTAGGAAGTTCATTTATAGTTGATACTACTTAGGGGGAGTTACTATGTACCTGGCGATACATATCCTATTTTACTATTATTAACTTTGAATGAATCACTAGAGCAGGGGTCAGGAACCTACGGGTCCGGAGTCGCATGCGGCTCTTTAACACGGAACCTACGGCTCTTAGGAAAATTCATCAATATATCGATAACCGTAAAATATAAATTATATTATACCTACGTTATTATAGTGATAATATTTCTGAATTCCTTAATAACGATTTTTAGGTAAAAATAAATCAATGTTTTATCTATAACACGGATCGGTAATGTTTTCGTTGTGACCTCATAATATCTATTAATCTTCTCGCTCAATTAGTTTTATTGTGTATATATTATATGTACCTATGTGTCCTTACGTGAACCATAAAAGGACGGAACTTACTAAATGTCAAAAAGAAGAGCAAGTCATATTTGACGTATGGAACAGTCTTCCGAAAGTTTCAGCCAATTAAAAATGATCTTTTGGAATTTTGACCATTTTTGGATCTACTTACATTTGTGAGCAAACATTTTCAAATATGAATTTTATTAAGAATAAATCAAAAAGTCAACTGAATGATATCAGCCTTGATACTTGTTTGAAGTTGAAACTACAAATTACTCTCCAGAATTGAATAAGCTGTCCGGAGAAATTCAATATCAAAAATCCCACCAATATTAAGTAGATATATGTTTTTTTTTATCTTATTGTATTTAATTAAATAATATTATATTTGTATAAAGTATAAACAATAATAGTAATAAAATAATAATAATAAAAAAAATAATGAAATCAACTTTTTCTATATTTTCTAAATTTAAGACGTATTGTTATGCTTTTAATGACTACCAATTTTTCAATGAAATAATAATTTTATCTTTATTCTAATATTCTATAATCTGTATCTATACAACTAAAAAAAAAGATTGTTTAAACCTGTACGGCTCCCTGGACATCATGGTTTTGTAATTTTTTAAAAACATGGCTCTTTCCTACGAAAAGGTTCCCAACCCTTGCACTAGAGTAAGGGGGAATCGCATACTTTTGACACAATACAATATATATATATATATATATCAAGCATCAAAAACAGAAAGTGGCCTCGAACGACCAACGATTTCTGAGAAAGGTATAATAGATAATAAATTGATGTATGAGAAAATATAGGACAAATTGAAAGGAGTTAAGAAAAGGTACCTAATTATCTTAGGACTATTAAGCTGGATTGTTGCAATATTATTCCGTAGATATATACTATATTATATTAATTATATGCAATAGAATTACTCGTATAAAATAGTAATACAAAATACTAGGAATTGTGATAATGTGTAGGTTGACTACGTCTGTTCGATTATATGCACGTGCACGACAAAGCGTGGGAGCGCGGGGACTCTTACCAAAGAGACATAGGTAGCAAACAGGAGTAGCCCATATATAAGGGACTCAGAAACAGCTCTAATTTAGACATGATATTTCCTAACTACAACAAGCACCTTCATGCCAGTTTACTTTTTAAATTAAATGGACTTCGAATAATTTCGACCAGTTTAATTATTTGGACTTAGAATATTTACGAGTTAAAATCATAAAATTCTGAGGACTTAGAATAATTGAACTACTAGAGACTTCTAACTATTTATTTCGTCAGTTTAAATTTTATGTTACATTTAAATAAAAACACATTGAACATTTATTCAGTTAAAGATTATTTATTTCAACATCTAAATCGTAATCCATTCACAAGGTCGTCTGTATGCTGGAGATATAACAGGATTGTCAAAAATAAAAAATCCCCAGTGCTTTTAATAATAATTGGGAAAAACAAAAATTGTCATTAAAATTTGCAAACTATTTTGTAGTTTACTATTTATAAATGTTTAATATTCATACCTGTTTAAAAATGTAATACAAAGTTAGCATATCCTGACTATCTATATGAGAATTTCTCTAAAATTCCGACCAGAAATTTCGGTTACTGAAATTATGTTAGGGTTAGTTAAATCACACACCCAGTAGCCCCTAATATCATTCCTGCTTTTAACTTCTATTTTCTAATAAAAATAAATAAAAATTATTGTAATAACTAGTAACTAAACTTATAAAACATGAAAAGTTCTAATGATTATATAGTACATTTAAGACAATGTTCTCGGTTTACTTCATTTTCTAACATCTTTTAAATGAGGTATGTTGGCACAAACACAAAACAATTAAGCTAAAATAATATCTGATAATAAGATTATCTGATTATCTTATTATTATTTATTATTAAGTTTTATCGGTTATCCTGTGATAAAAAAACATGAATTACCATTGTTAAGAGCTTGAAACATATTAGTGATTTTAACTAAAAAGTTCCTACAGATTTTACTGGATATAATAATATTTCCATAAATAAATACTCAATAAATATTTCAGTGTGAGATATAAAAATTATTATAACAATACATAAACTATTCAAATTTTTGTAATTTTTAAAAAAGCATACAAATATGTTTAATTAATTTTAAGAACATCAGATAAATAGTTTATAATAATAGATCGTGTTACACTTGTCATTAATCATTCAATACTATTATTAAGTAATTTATTATGATTTTTAATTTTTTTAAATTATTTAAACATCTTAATTTATTCTATGATGTAATATAATATTATTATTTATAAGTCGATTATTCGTATAATAGCTTTATTCCAACTTTATCCATTTAATTTCTCTTTTTCACTCGCGCCCATCCTATCAATTGAAACCGATGGCACATTTTTGACATGTTTGGAGACACAAAGCTCCGTAGCTATCGGAAAACAAACATCGCACGTCGATGATAAGTACCCAGGCGTTATACCCTGTTAGATTCACGTTTATCAGTTTATAGTTTATACACAATATTATGCAAACATATACAAACACACACACAAAACAGAAAATCCAGGTAAATAGTTTATCATTGGGACCATGGGTGAGGCAAGTTTTACGTTGGTGAAAAAGGAAAATGAGAAGCGTCAGGAAAAGTTTCACAATCGATTGTTTCGCCGTCATCAGTACCTACCAACGAATCACGTATGATATGCCGTTTTAAAAGACAACTTCTTGTAAAAATTATTCAACTTCCTTAAATTTTCTAAAAAATTACAGTGGGTAGAGGATAATTATAGGCATTCGGATTTCAGATTTTAATTTTGAGCCAAAAAACTAACCTTGTGTTACTAAATTGAATTGTTGCAATTAAACATTTACTAATTTTCGGGAATCTGTTTTTCAATTCAAAGGTCAAAAAAAATTTGTCGAGTGATGCAAATACCATATTTATTGTTTGTGTCCAATACAAAAAATATGCGTTATTTATTATTATTTTTTTTTATATTATATGATATTACAATGATTCTAGCTATTTATACTTTCTAGACCCTATTCATAGAGGCGCTACTATACTAGATTTTCGATTAGTAGTGTACTTAGCTAAATGGCACCGAAAGAGTATTAATTATTTTGTATATAAAATAAACTTACAGAATTTAAAAACTACCTAATTATTTTAAATATTAAAAGTTAACAATTTATACTCTGGGAATTATTATAAGACATATAAATAGAATATACAATTTAAAAAAAAAGTAGATACAGATTACAAAATATTTTTGAAAGAGGTCCCAAATTCAATTTTGAATTTTTAAAAATGATTAAGAAAAAACAACAAACATTAAAGCAGTTAAAAATAATATATTTCACAAAATATATTAAATAATCAGAAAAATTATTTAAAGGATATAATTTATTACCATTTACATAAATTATCTGAATGTATTTTTAGAATAGTTTTTTGGTCGTTAATGAATAATTAATAATTATATTCTTTAGTCATTTAATAAAGGAAAACAATTATTTATATACTGTTATTTATTTAATATTTTGGTTTGGTATTAATACGAATAATCTGAAACTGCTTCTAAGTTTTACTTTTATGAATACCACGAATAATTAAACATTATATCATACAAATTTACCTAAAACTTTGATAACTATCAACGCTAACCTGATCTAACGTAATACCTAACAATGTAAACAAATTTGTATGAATATATAAAACAAAATTTAATCAAATAACATTTTTAAGCAAGTTCAATTTTGCATGCATCATTTCGTAATATATGAAAGTAAAAATAAAAACCAGAATGGATACAGAGCATGCGAACGGACACTTATTTTGAACTGCTCTACCCAGAATTATGGTCTATAAATATTTTTCTACATTTAACGGTGATTATATATTTAATTATTCACGTCCGTGAGCTAATAGCAAAAAAAAGACGTGCCAGAGCTCTCTGGCATCGTACAAGACTCCTATTTGACAAAAAAATATTTAATAATCTTGCATCTTCACTTAAACGTATTTTAAACCAAATAAGGAACGAAAATTTTAGCTCCTGAGTTTCCTCGCTTACGTCAAAAAATGGTTCTCTCTGGAAAGCTACTCGGAACTGTTTAAAACATAAGCCCATATATTACCCCTTAAAAAAAGAGAATAACACTTGGTGCAAAACAGATGCAGAAAAAACAAAACTCTTTCGAGACCACTTGCTTAAAATTTTCCAACCGCATCATGATATTATCAACAACTCATTTGAAGAGTGTGTAGAAAAATTTTTAATATCCCCTCTTCCGCTCTATCTAGCCCCTAAATCGTTTACACCTAGTGAGATTCAACATCATATAAAATTATTCCCTCTCAAAAAATCTCCTGAACTAGACCTAATCACGGCTGAAGTAGCTCGACAGTTTCCCAAAAAGACAATTGTACACTACACCTTACTCATATATTAAATTCTATCTTAAGACTTTCTTATTTTCCTCTATGATGGAAAACCTCCGTTATTATCTTATTCTTAAAACTAGGAAAACCTCCCGACATCCCTTCTTCATATCGCCCAATAAGTCTTCTACCTCTCTTTGCGAAACTTTGTGAAAAATTAGTTTTAAAACATATCTCACCCTTTATAAATAATGCGTCAATCGTCCCGAAAACCCAATTTGATTTTCGTAAGGTCACTCGACTATCCACCAAATACACCGGTTGACAGACTCAATTGCTAACTCTCTAGAAAGAAAAGAATACTGTTCAGCCGTCCTTCTTAATGTAGCCCAGGCATTTGAAAAAGTTTGGCACCCCGGCCTTCTATACAAATTGAAAAAAATCCTACCTCCACCTTACTATTTATTCTTTAGATCATATCTCGAAGACCGCTACTTTATAACAAAAGTGGGGTTTGAAATCTCGTATTTAGCCCCAATTGCAGCGGGAGTCCCCCAAGGTGCTATATCATCTCCTATTCTGTTCAACCTATACTCGGCAGATCAGCCAACGATCCCTCATACTTCCGTTGCCGATTTTTCCGATGATAAGACAATCTACTCATCAAATGAAGTTCCAATAATTGCTAGTTATAACCTACAAAATCATTTAGATCTCATGTTATCCTGGTACAATAAATGGAAGATAAAAATTAACTACAACAAATCTACACACTTGATTTTTACCTTAAAGCACGGATAGTACCACCCGTCACCTTAAATAATCATAATATCCCAAAATCCACAAGCTCTCGTTACTTAGGCTTAATACTAAACCAACGTCTAACCTGGGCAGACCATACTAAAAGCAAACGAATCCTTCTCAATTCGAGGCAGAAATCCCTTCACTACCTAATCTGTAAATACTCTAAACTTAGTATAAAAACTAAATTACTCCTTTATAAAGCTCTACTGATGCCCATTTGGACATATGGCATCCAACTGTGGGGGGCAGCCAAAAAATCAAACATTTACAAAAATCAAACTTTTTAATCTACAACTCTTCGTATAATTACAAATGTGCCATTCTATGTCTCGAATCACACTCTTCACACCGATTTGAAAATAAGCACAGTTGAAGAAACTGCAAAAGCCTTATACAAACGATTCCGTTCCCGATTAGCAAATCATTCAAATCCCTTAATATCAGTGCTTAATACTGACTTCATTCCTGGTAATCCTATTCGCAGACTTAAGAGAAAATGGTGTCGCGACTTAGCTCTATAAACTCATCTAATTAAAATTAAACAAATCCCGTTATAAAGTGTCATCATTGAGTGGCTACTTTGTTTCAAGTGTTTCATGTTAATTAATTATTTTCCACATACATGCTTATTGTAATAATTGAATTTCAGATTGCTTGTATTATAATAAAGTTAAAAAATATATATATATTTAATAGGTATCATAGAATTCGTAAGGTGTTTTTTTATTTTTAAAAACTCTCTAAACGCGTACGTTCTAAAAACTTAATTTTTTAAAATAACTAACTACATTAAATTTTAAATCAATAGATAGAGCATTTTGAAACTTTTAGAGTACTTATTTGTCTTAATCTATTGTGTTAAATGATTTATTACAGTTCACTTGAAATATTATACTTCTATGGTAGTTAATTTTTAACCATGGCGTAGTATTCTTGATAACCGATCACATTATTTTTTTGCATATGGCGCTATGTCCAGGAGTAGACCCGAAGGAAGTAGTTCGAACGCCTATTTGGCAAAATTTTTAATTGGGCACCCGTGGGTTTCTACCGATCACATAATATAGTTTAAGTTTAATATATTTTTATGCAAGTTATGAATGTATTTTATGTTGGTTCATTATTGTCACTGATAGGTGTAAATGCTTAACGTAATTTTGTCCTGTAGACGTATTGTGCATTTTAAAAAAGAGTAACCTTCAAATCACATGAAATATAATTAAGCGAATACAGAGTTCTATTACTTGGTTCTAGAATTAGTTGAAAATATAAAAGCATGTGTAGAAAATGGCCATCATATAAATAATGAGGGTTATTATATATATGTTTATAATATAATATATTGTTTGATTTAATTTCAAATACATATTTAATTATGTCGTCGTCATGTTTTTCATGATTCTAATACTATTATACAACTTGTAATAAGGAAATTCTGAATACCATTACTATGGTATAATAATGTTTGTGATATTTCCATAGTTTTTTCAGTAATAATATTTGTCTAAGTGTGCCCACCTACTATTTTAGATGCGTGTTGATTTTGTATATATTTTGACTCTATCATATGCATACTAAAATGCATTCTTCGCTCCGCTCAGAATCTAAAAAATATAATGTTTAAAACATTCAACTTTATTGATTTAACGTTCTTATAAATATATTTATTTAATGTTTACGACTTAACGCTCTGAATATTTTGTAAAATTAACACTAAAATCGTTTTAATAAGTTATATTTTTTCAATACCTTAATATTTTTGAAAACAGGATATCCAGGCAATTTAACTATATTTTATACTTTTTGGTTTATATTAAATATAAACTTTTTAATTATTAATTTATATCTGTGTATAGTTAATTTATTACTTTATTGATTTCGTCTTATAGGAATCGAAATATTCATTACATTTATTATTTATAATCACAAATATCTTATCGTGTAATTATGTAAATAATTTTTTATTTACATAGTAAAGTAAATACAAATTTATTACATTTCACATACTTTATTTTCTTTTAGATTCTTAGCGGAGCGAATAATTTATTGATTTTACAATGATAGCTTGATAAAAGATAAATTTATTATAATATTAAACACTTTGTATACTACGGGTGTATAAAACAGAAACAGCAAAATATGTACGTGTGTATATATATATATATATATATATATAAATCGTTTTTTTTGTAACTATTTTTAAAACAGTTAATTTACTTTTGAAAATAAATTTTGTTTAAATAAGATTAAAAATGTTCATGATTTGATGAATTTAAAGAAAACGTTATAATTTAATCCCAAAGCTGAGGATGATATTTAATTATATTTTAATATCAAGTATAATCAATCATATTAACAGCTAACACCAACATTAAACGAGTTGTTGAAAAAAATAGCTGATTTGACGTTTATTATGCTTTAAAATTGGAAGATTTCTGTATGATTATTATTTTTCTAAACTTTCAATTTTAATTAATGCAATGTATCGTTTGAAACGAAAAACTATAACACATTATTTTTTTAGACAAATCGTAATATTTATCATACAATATAATGATAAGATGATTTAAAACCAACAATGTGTAGCAATTTTTCGTTACTATAATTAAAAAATGTATGTAATCATCTTAAAATTAGTACTAACGAATATTAGAAAATAATACTGTATAATTCAAAATATAAAATATTCTAAAAATAACATTTACACAATATAATGTTATTTCCCATAAACAAATGCCTATTGTTATCGTCTATCAACAATTACTATAATTTATAATATATTATGTATTATCTTTAACATAATATCAAATGTAAATTACCTAATCTGAAATCAAAAATACCTTAATATTAATAGTACTATCAAATGATTTATCGCGGTTAAACAGTAGCAGGGCCGGCCGAAATTACATGAACTTCAAAATTTTAATAAAGAAGTAATACAAAATTGTACTATATTTATCTGTACAACCTTATTCAAATATTTTATATTATTATGTAAATTTATAATTTCATCAAAAACCATTTAATTTATAATAATTAATATTGTATACCTAGTATGCACCTTTAAGATATAATAAATGATTTTTTTCTTCCTGTAAATACATTTTGCGGTTAAACGTGCGATGATTATCATTCATTAACATAGTCTTATAGATCTATACATTCAATATACTAATAAAAAGATAGAATAATAATACCATTACATATTTGGTTTACTCATTTCCAGGATTAAAATCTTCATCGAACAATGACTCAATGGTTTGTTCGTTGGATGAAACAATGAGTACATTTATGGAAACTTGTAATGACACAGAAATGAACTCGACATTTAATTTCAGTTTAGAAGAAGTATATTCTATTTTGTTAGAGCATAGAAGTAATTCTCGGAATTTGGATAAAACTACTGAGGTAATTATGTTTTTTTTTTTTAAATTATAAAATAAATAACACTAATAATATCTATTGCATGTTTAATGCTTATTCCTAAAACAGTGTTTGCTTCAATTAGCACTGACAAAGCTTTTACTGTATTTTAACATTTCAAACATTATAAAACTTATTATTTTTTATTATAACGTTCTGTTTTTAATTTCAAGTTTATTTTCTTGTTTAATTTAAATGTCGTCACATAAAATATTATATTTAAATTAAAATTCGTAGTAGTATAATTTATGTTTTGAATTCAATTGCGATTGAAATAAAAATTTCTTGGCTTTTAAATAATACGCTAATTATAGTAGTTATAAAAATATTTTACAGATAATAATGACATTATTATAATATAATAAGTATAAGTAATAAAAAATATATTCATTGCTAAAAATGTAACAAAATTCTGAACAATTTATGTTTTTAAATTTATAAGAATAACGTTATTTCAATTTAAAATCTAATTCAGATTAAAAATAACTTTTTATGAGTTTTCACTTTTCTGTAATATAATTTTGAAGCTTCCGTAATATTTAGTTCTGTTTAGTGTTCGGAAAGTTTGTATGGAAAATGATTTACTGACAGCATTTTTGTTATTTTAAAAATAATAAATATATTATTTTTGTTGCGTAAAGAATTAACTTTGAATAATATTATACAAATGATACGGGTGTGAATCATTTGATCAAAAGCCATTCGTCCATGGTTTAGTGATCGAAATGTCATGGAATCGAATTATTTTTGGTTGAAAAACAAATGGTCGAATATTTTATTAATATAGTCGAAATGTTTTGTGGTCAAATGGGTTTTTTAGTCGAAGTAATTATATTGGTGTGTTATGTATTGTATACATATTTTTGTAACAACGATAAAATAAAGTTTTTATATTTTAATATGAATATTGACAATGTACCTAGCATCCTTGGAGGAATGTTATTAAATATAAATAATTTCATATAAATGTATTATATATGTAATGCACATACATATAAAAATTAATTATACTAATACTTATATACTTATTATTTTAATATTTAATTATTTTTTGTATTTTATAATAGCTTAATATATATTTATTTTTTTTTTTTAAACATTTAACTTAAGATTTTTTAGATTATATGATTTTTTGAAATAATAACCTCAAAATATATTTTTTTTTTTTTTGATCATAATAATTTTGATTACATAACATTTCGATCACTTGAATTTTCGATCAAAAATGTTCTAAAAATAATCTAACCTGATAATCACCCCCCCCCCTCTGAAAGTACCGGTGACATATAATTTTACCTATTTAATATTTAAGTGATTGATTGTGGACACGGATTCTTATTATTTCAGAAGAATTCTCATAATAATATTATTATAATAAGTATCTATCTCGTATAGTATCTGGTATGTCACGGCACTGCAAGTTTTTCAATTACATATCACGTTGAACTAAAAAACATGCTTACCGTGACTGTACAATATAGGGAGTTTACCAATTTTGCGTCCGGTCATTGTCAGAAATCGACCAATAAATTCGTTAAATTACAGCCGTATAATATTTAATATAGTGAATAGTATTTTAATTAATTAATATAAATAAAATTATTTTCAAGTCATAAATTGTTATTATATTATAATATATAATTAAGTATAAAGCTTAGAATAAAACTAAAAGAAAATACAACAGATAGATAGATACATTTACCGTAAGAAAAGGAGTGCAATCGGTAAACTCACCGTTAAATATAAGCAGCACTATCATATACTGACCGTAAAATAAAAGGAGTGCACTACCCCAAAAATATAAATTTTGTTTTTGACGCAACATAATATACAGGTTGATTCGTCAAGCATTATCAGTGGTCATTCCGTTTTATATTTTATTTAAATTTAAATTTTGATCATTGGATTTTTTAAATATACTAAAAAAACAATATTTTAAAATAATTGGATTTTTTATACCAATTAAAGATTATCTTGTGGTGATACAAACTTGTTTTTTAAACTAAAACCCTCTCCCTCTTTAACTGTAAATTGTTAATTGGATGATTTTTTTTTAAAAAATTGTATAGGCTTATCTTAGTCGAAATTTAAGCGAATGGCTTCTGAATTAATAAACTTTATGTATACTAAGGATGTTAGTCCTTAGATGATAGCGATTGTACATCAAATATTAACCGTGTGTAATATTTAGTCTTGCATTTATTATACACGGAAAATATACACAAATTATAAAATGTTAGTTCATTTTTATATCAATGTATCGCCACAAGACACTTCTTAAATTGCATACCTAAAAGATGCAACTATTTGAAAATATGATCCTCGAGTATACGTACAAATTTTAAAAACCACTGTATAAATAAATGTATTATGAAAGGAAAAAATGGGAGGGGGGGGGG